>JALMQS010000074.1:4015442-4119075 GCA_024734495.1 Forficula auricularia | reverse complement strand
CTCCCCCCCCCCCCCCCCCACGCTACTCAAAAATTAAAGAGGCGAAACTTTTTTTTTTAAGAGACGGTGTATTTTCAGTAGATTACGGGTATATATTTGGAGTGTGGTTTTTTAAGAGGAATACAATTTTTGGACCGAGACGCTGCCCGCTAGGGCACCTACCCGGAGGGCCGAGCTTCGAGGGCGTGCCGAAGGCACGCACGAAAAGCTAGTATATAAATATTAATTTTATTATTTATTTATTTTGTAATTCAGCTAGCTTATTTAATCTTGAGTATCTAGATACCCCACGAATAGCCAGCTGTCAAGACCTTCTCCTTTAGTTTCTATTATAATTACCACCACAGTGCAGGCTACCATTAAGAAATGGGCAGCCAATTAGAAGAAGAAGATTGATATCTATCGGACTGTTAATCTCCAAAGGGATAATTTAAGAGAAATAAAATTAATAACTAAAGGAATATAAGTAATTATCACAATTTTCGAACAATTTCTTTTTAATTCTGAGTTTATATAGTAATATAATCCAATTCTCAATGGATTCACTTCTTTTCTACAAAGGTGGTTTTCTTTTCAAAAAGTTTCAGCGGTCATTATAAATGGCTCTCGGTTACTTCAAATATTTGTTTAAAACAACTCTACCATAAAAAGTATTCAAATGGAAATTACTAAACCATTTCTTTAAGAAAGCAAAAAACAAACATAAATTGAATGGAATTGGATAGAACATAAATTATGATTTTCATCAGTCTAGTGAACTAATTTATATCTATAGCAGATCATTAATAATATCTTAGAACATGTGTGAAGTGATGTATCACAATAAGAATAATTATAAAATGAAACCGTATTCTATTTAACTGTTTATCTCAAATAAGCATAAAACAGAAAGGAATTACGAGTATAATTTATCGAAGTTTAATAATATTGATTCATAAAATAATGTTCTTAAAGGAGACAATAAAAGAGTGTGTCTTCTACTGGAAAAATAATTTATTTATTTATTTATAACGAGACTATAGTTTCGGGGGCTTTGCCCTCTTCATCAGTCTATTACAATTGATTCACAGATCAATTTCCTTTCAGCAGAAGACTCAATCTTTTATTTTCTCCTTTAATTCATAAAAATTCTGCTACTCTCGGCAAGAAACTTTCAATTTACAATGTTCTAGTACTTCTAGCAGCATTACTAAGTTTCTCATGAACCAGCACTTCTAAGTTACCAGAACATGTCAATAAGCTCGTATAGATACTTTTAATATTAAAAAAAAAAAAATTATTCAGGAATTGTTTTGAAACTTGGATGATTGTCAAAATCCTCACGTTTGGCATCCTAAAGAAGACTTTTATCGTCTTAAGACATTTTATATTTATTCTGATAAGCATGGAAGAACGTCATAAAGAGAAATCACTGAGGTTGTCCTCTGCTTCATGCAAATAAACATGTACAACCAACCAAATATAAATAAATGTATGTATGTAAATATACTTTATTTGTTTGAGACTGTAGTTTCGAAGATTTGATCATTATTTCTCATGGTGTCACTTACCCAAATGGATATAGACAATTCCTTTTGTTGTTATAGTAAGCTAGCTACATAAATGTCCAAACGACATAAACAGCAAAACAAAATATTTTTAATTCAAGATTATGTTGTATGACGAAACTGCAACACCTCTCAGGGGATGAGGTCAGAATCGAAGTTACTTGTAGAATTGAAGCTTATAAAACTCGCCGAGATGATCATTGTTTAAGATATTTATTCAAATAATTAGTTTTGATCTGATAATCAAAGAAATAAAATAATAGTTTAATAATTAGAGCTTGAAAAGATGTTCTGTTCTCTCAACATCAATAGGTAATATATGTTAGGTAAGTTTGTTTGTTTTTTTGTTGCTGTTATTGGCTGAAAATATTAGACATTGTTATACTTGCATCAGAATTCACAATGTTTGACGATCTGGGGTAAATTTATATAAATTTATGAATAACTACTGTCATTTCATGTCTCTTTTATGAAACGAATTATTTCACATCCTATTAATTTGGTCAAATCTTGAAAGTTTCAGCTGAAATTCTTCAGATTATGTCCAGGAATCGAGCTTTAAAATTTTGTCATTGCATCTCTAAACAATTGAAACAATAAGATGTGACAGCTAACAGTGTGCCGGAATTTCAGAATATTGACAGTCGAAAGAAATCAAAATTAGTTTCTAATTTGTCAAAAGTTCCCAGAGCAATATTTAACCAACAACTTAAAAACAAAGGAAGGTGCTGTGTATTTATTTATATTGACTCAGCACTTGAGCGAATTGTTCGGGAACAAACATGGTCTGATGAGACTCTCGAATTTTGTCGCATGGTTGCTTCTATGACACACAACCTCTCGCTCTCACTTAAGTAATATTCCATTTGGCTGGACCCATCAGTTCAAGGGTTGGCTGTTGGAGCCTGGTCATTACGCAGGTCCCTCTCCCAATCCCCAAAATAGCTAGTGACCCTCACAACTGGCATCATCGTTAAAGGTTGCGAAGTCGCCCGTTTTCCGCCAGATGCTCTCATTACACTCTTTTAGTTATCTTTCAAATTTTGTTAAATTAGGATCTAATGGATATCTATATCTCTTTCCGCCATCAGCGATAATCGTAGCCTATTTTTGACATTAAGTCGAAAACATTAGATACCATTTTTAAAGATAATCTAAATGATCTAATATAAAAATAATACATTTAGATAGAGAAATATATATAATTAGCTGTGTTTTTATTCTGAAAATGAGAATTTCGAAGGTTCCTATTTAATAAAATAAGACATGTGGCTTGAATAGTTTTAATAAATTTCTAAGACTTGTAATCCAAATAAATTTAGGTGGAGATCACCTAGTCTTAAGGCCGGTGTACACGAGGCTTGCTTTAATAATTTTTTGTCTGCTTGTTCCCACTCAAAAGCATCTCAGGACCAAGCCGGAAAATAGAACATATCCTATCTTTTAAATTAAGCAAGCTAGCCAGAAAGACAGCCAGCAGTGACGTCATTTCGATCCTGACAGGCCTCCAAATTGCAAACCATCCCAAAAACTGGTAGAGGAAAAGCCTCGTGTGCAGCGGGCTTTAGAGCCTATTTGCAGTAATCCCTGGCTTGAATTTTACCCACTTAACTGACTGCCGCTTGGTGGGCAGTAAAGAAGATATCTGAAAGTTTATTGAGAAGTGGAAAATAATAAATCCGTGCTAATTTTTTTTTTAAATTAAAATTAAAAGTACTTAAATGAAAACATTAAACAGTGAACATCTCGACGAGCTTCTACTTTCTCTACATTCTATTTTTTTTTCAAAAGCCTGAATATACGATATATCTTAGATAATAAATAGAGTGTAGCCTCATTCTATTTATATTATTTCTGTTTTGCCTAATGTAATTGTTAATATAAAGAATAGAAGGAAAAATTGTTTATGTGGATGTGCCAAATATTTTTTGAAATTTGTGTTTCTGATGGTCTTCAATGGTAACGAAAATAAAAATAAAATTTAGACGAATGTATGGCATGACTATTTGAAGCCCTGAAGAAGTCGACAAAGTCGGTTGATAAATAAAAAAGTCACACATAAAAACTTGTCCTTATTTTCCTATTATAAACTTTCAAATAATAAATACATTTTTATTTAATTAATATTTAATAAATAAAAAATAAATGAATAGGACATTCAGTTGAAGCAAGATTTCCGATGGACATCATTATTTATTGAGATAAATAAATCATAAAATATAAAACGTCTAAGCTTTCAACCCCCAAAGAACAGAGCATATGCTCAGTTAATTTTTGATCTGAATAAAATAAAATCATATAAAATTCGATACGCATTTTCAATGGATTATTCTTGGAAAAAAAATTTATTCAAACCCGTCGAGAGAGAAAGAGAGAGAAATGGAAAAAGCACAATGGACATTCAAACGGACAGGGAGCGTTTCTAAGTGTTGTTTGTGTGTGTTTTATCTGTGTGTGTGTGTGTGTGTGCGTGGCCCTTTCCCTTTTATCCCCATGTCCAAATGCGGGGCTTTTTGCAACCCCCTCGCGGCCCCAAAAAGCAACCCCTGCGCGGCGCGCCGTTGCGGAAGGTCCAGGCGAGATGGCCGCCATTACTCATTACCCCTTGTGTGTTCAGGGGAGGGGCGACTACTGGCTAGTCTGAAAATGTTGACCCTTCAACCAACGAACCATTGGCTCAACCCCCTCGGATCAGGGAAAATCCTCCATCAGACGCAGGACATGGACCGAGAATTATGGAATGATTCACTTTCGCAACTTAGTCCATTGTTTTTTTTTTCACTTAATGATAAAAACAAAATAAATTCCACATTTTCTCCTTTGTCCAGCCATTCGAAAACGCAACTTGCCTAGCCTTTTTTTTGCATTTTTTTTTCTCTTATTTTTGCTTTAAAAAACCTGAAAATTTTGCGGAAAAAAACAATATTTTTTAGAATTATTATTTCTGTCTGTCAATGAGTCGATAAAGGAAGGACGTAGAAAGTTCATTCTTGAACAATTAGATGTTGAGTTTTTAGCTTCAGAAAAATGCTAAAAATACAAATAAAAAATTTAATCTTAAACGACTTAGCTATTGAAGAATTTGGCACACAAATTTATACAAATAAGAAACATCTTTCTGCAAAGATAAAGATTTGATTTTTATCTCAATACTTTCGCTGATAAAAACAATGGCTAAACACCAAAATTTGCAGAGGTTTACTGAATCTTAAAAAAATGTTTTTGTGTTTTATTACAACGAAATATCTAATTCAATTAAATAGATCATGAACAGTAAAATGCAATTAATTTTCAATAGAAATATTTTTCTTTTTTATATACAAATACCATCTGTAGTAATAGTATATGAATTTCATGGTGGAAATTCAATGAATTTTTCTGAATGAAAAAAGACGGATATACCAGTTTTTTTGTACGTCCAATAAGTCCAATATAATTATATGATTTTACTGAGCTAGCCAAGTAAATTCTTCGGTGTGCATATACAAACCCTTAAATATAGGTAATTTTCTACATGTATAGGATAAAAATTCACAAATTAAAAGTGTTTTTTGGTTCGGTTAGATTGTATTTATTTCGACTTTATTTCGAAATAAATAAATATACTTTATCCGAGCCAATCAGTGGGAATTGATTGAATCTTACTTTTTACTTTATCCAATGCAAAGCATGGGTAAAGTATTGCAATCGCTCTCGGGGCAAGCGTGGCTTCAAAGGGTCCTCAGGTAAAGACTACGGAACCCATGGACTAAATTAAAGTCACAAATTGTAGTATTCAATTAGGTTGAATTTTAGCACGTGACGGTTTTGCCAAAAATTACATGGGGTCTCGTCGAGAGGCCAAAAAGTGCCATTTTTTCATTTAGTGCGTGCGGATGTATGTATGTATGTATGGATGGATGTATGTTATCGTTTTTTTGGCCCACGATTTTTTCCACACCGTTGCACCGATTGAAATGAAATTGAAAACCTAGCATTCTTTGAACAAAATGAAGCGCTGATTAGATTTTGGTACATATCGACCCACAAACATTAGTACTTTATTTCAGTACTTTTTTAGTTTTTTCTAAATATCTTGAAAATGACTTAACCAATTTTGATGAAATTTAATATCCTAATTAAGTACCTTGGGGACCACAAAAAAGGATAAATAAAGTTTTTAGTAAAATTATATTTTAAAGTACTTTACTCTAGAGTAAGAGAGTACTTTTTTAATTTTTTTAATTCTTTCAAATTTATTCATTTGAACCTTTTAATATAGCTCATTTAGCCTTGCTTAAATAAGAATGGATAGGCTTCTCTCTGTGAAATGCTAAAAATTTGGGAGGAAATTTTATAAGTAACCATAGCAACTGCGTTGTTTTCTTATCCCTTACCTTTGCAGAAGACATAGAGGAATCGACTTTAAACCAAAAATAGCGATTGATTCTCATCAAATACTTGAGGAATAACCATTCTATATTGGATTTTTGACGTTTCGGTATTTATTGGTGACCATTGCTGAAGACATAGAGAAATCGACTTTAAACCAAAAATAGCGATTGATTCTCATCAAATACTTGAGGAATAACCATTCTATATTGGATTTTTGACGTTTCGGTTTTTATTGGTAACCATTGCTGAAGACATAGAGGAATCGACTTTAATCCAAAAATAGCGATTGATTCTCATATAGTACTTGAGGAATAACCATTCTATATTGGATTTTTGACGTTTCGGTTTTTATTGGTCACCATTTCTGAAGACATAGAGGAATCGACTTTAAACCAAAAATAGCGATTGAGTCTCATCAAATACTTGAGAAATAACCATTCTATATTGGATTTTTGACGTTTCGGTTTTAATTGGTAACCATTGCTGAAGACATAGAGGTATCGACTTTAAACCAAAAATAGCGATTGATTCTCATCTAGTACTTGAGGAATAACCATTTTATATTGGATTTTTGAGGTTTAGGTTTTTATTGGTAACCAGCGCTGAAGACATGGAGGAATCGACTTAAAATCAAAAATAACGATCGATTCATATCTAATACTAGAGGAATAACCTTATTGCATTCCATTTTTGATGTTTTGACTATTAATGGCAACCTCTACTGAAAACGTGGAAGAATAGACTTAAAATCAAAAAGACTAAAATCTTTTTTGGTAAACAACTCATGCTTGAGTTGTTTGCCATAAAAGAATTTAGTCTTTTTGATTTTAAGTCTATTCTTCCACGTTTTCAGTAGAGGTTGCCATTAATAGTCAAAACATCAAAAATGGAATGCAATAAGGTTATTCCTCTAGTATTAGATAAGAATCGATCGTTATTTTTGATTTTAAGTCGATTCCTCCATGCCTTCAGCAATGGTTACCAATAATAATCGAAACGTCAAAAACCTAATGTAGAATTGTTATTCCTCAAGTATTAGATGAGAATCGATGGCTATTTTTGATTTTAAGTCGATTCCTCCATGTCTTCAGCAATGGTTACCAATAAAAACCGAAATGTCAAAAATCAAACGTAGAATGGTTATTCCTCGACTCTTAAATGAGAATTATTTTTGAATTAATGTCAATATGAACTACAAATTGCAAGTGAAATGTGATTAATAATAAAGGAACAAACATATTAATATTTCAAATGAATTTGGATAAAGTTTAGCAACGATCCGTTGCAGTTTATTTATAAAAGGAATCGAAATTGAACTGATTGAAGTTAATTACTACGTAGCAAAATTAATAACTAATATTAGATTATATATAATTCAGTGACGGGCGGTGACATTTCAACCAGAGGATGCTGTCCAAAAAAGAACCCCTAAATGCTATTATATTTTTGGCCCCTTTTTATAAAATTTATCGATAACACAGTATTGTTCGTATTTTTCAAATTTAACATTAAATTTTGTATGTCGTGGTCTTAAAGTGCTCTTGAATTTTTGAAATTTTATGAATGAGTGGGAGGATAGGAGGGCAGCATCCATGGACCAAACGCCACTGATAAATATATTTACATATTACATAATAAAAAATATATATTTCGAATTAAATTAAACAAAATTTAATAATTTTTTTAATTTTAAACAATTATCAATATAGGTATATTTTTTTTTTATTAAATAATTGGCTTCGGTAACTAGATGCCAATTTAGCCAATTATCAATAATATAATAAAACGATAATAAAAGAGGAGAATGAAAGGCAAGCAAATAACAGGAGAGTTCTTATACTTCTTTGGCTTTCAAATTATTTTTTAGATATTGAAGGACTCAAAAAATTTTGTATTAATTAAAAAAAAAAAAAAAATCAGCTCATTTATCAGAAATAAAATCTAATAATACTTTGTAATTTTAATTGATTTATAAGTTAATATATAGATTGAGATGGCGATAGTGCATTTTTTTGTTTTGTTTTGCTCCAAAAGTTTCCCCTAAATACGGACTTCCGCCAAAAATATCCTGATTGATCGATAAAAAGTAAAAAAATCGGTTTAAATCACCCCGAGGCAAAAGTTTCCTTTTCACTCTTCTTTTTTTATTATTCTATCGATTCAACAATGATTCAAATGAGTTTATTGAATTAACTTATTCTAATATTTTTGTTATCTTCTATCATAAAATATATCAGTCAAGTGTGAGTGAGATTTGCCAGCTGAGGGTACTCTTCCTTATATACTATATACTTAATTTATAAAAATTAACATTAATGACATACATTTGAAAATAAAATTTTCGAATAGCTACGAAAATACTGCACATAGAACCATGTCAAATTTAAAACAGTTTTTTATCGGTCATCTAAACTAATTATTTCAATGCAACTAAAATAATTTTACTCAGAAGTAGTTCCACTATACTTACTTTGTGATTTCGGACAGATTTTTAAATCTAAGAGCTGCATTCACTAGACAATTGACTATACGAGTTTAAATATACATTATTAAAAATATCTCTACTGTAATCTGTAAGATATAATTTAAAAGAAAAGAATTAGTCTTTACCTAAACTACGATATAATATAACAGGGGTGGCCACTACCCTTAACTTTGGGAACCGCAAATTTGTAAAACTGTTTCAAAGCGAGCCACATTATTTGGAGATTAATTAATGGTTTATTAAAAAAAAGACAGATTTTTTTATTTTATAAAATATAAATGAAGTAACATTTATTTTTTGCTCTACTTACTTATAGCATTAGTGTTCAATTACATTTAATTACAAATTAATTTAGTTTGTATTATTATTTTTTAATTTAATTATTATACTTTTTAAAATCAGTATTATTCAAGAGGGTTCAAGAGCCGCACGAAATTGACTGAAGAGCCGCATGAGGCTCGCGAGTCACGTTTTGGCCACCTCAGTAATATAAGTTTCTTCTATTCCTAGTGGAGAGAGGCCTCCAAGCATTCTCTTGTCACACTGGATGCAATTCAGAAGAGGGCAATTTAACTCAACTAATAGGGGACCCTGCCATATCTCACTCACTCGATTCCCTGGCTCACCTTAAAGCCATTTCCGTCCTTTCCCTGTACTATAGATACTATCATGGTATTTTGCTCAGACGAGTTAAAGTCAATCTCTTCTAAAGTCTTATTTGTAAAAAACACCCTTTTACAAAGCTTAACACTTTCGCCAATTCGTTTATCCCTATGAGCTCTAGAGATAAGAACTCGCTTCATGTCACCGTCTTTCTAGGGACCTTTAGCTCACAAAGAGAAACAAAGAGGTTGTCCTCTGCTTGATGCAAATAAACAAAGTGGTGGAAAATTCGGAAGACTGGATAAAGAAACTTTATCGGAAATCAGGAACGCCTCAGAGAGGAATGGCTCTAAATCTGTATTTTTAAACTACGCTTAAAATACGCAGCAGCCCGAACAAAAATATTTGGTTCAACAAAACTTGTCTTTCTGAAAATATAACTCCAAAATATGTAGGTCAAGACAAAAAATCGTTCAGCAATCGCCTCCAAAAGTTGTTCAGGATAGCCGGAAAACGAAAGAACACCAAGTTTTCAATATCCATATGATATTGACTCCATGAAAAACATTTATAATTGAAGAAAGACTGATGATGAAGGCCAAGTCTTCGAAACTATAGTCTCAAACAAATAAATAATATATATACAGATATATCATCTTGAGATATATGTGTATATGTTTATTTGCATCAAGCAGAGGACAACCTCTTTGTTTCTCTTTGTGAATCAACAACTCTGCTACTCTCGGCAAAACAAAAACTTTTCAGACAGGGCCTTGGCTGTTCAAGACCAGCACCCACCTTCGGCTCCAACCCAGTCCGCTGACTCTCTTCCTCTTTTTCTTGTTTGCAGGGGCCAGTCCAGAGCTATAGGCTATAGTATATGTACTTTTCTTAGTGTAACTCTTTCTTGCGTCAATATCATTAAAAAAAGCATTACTTGACTTTTAGTAAATTTGACCTGCTGTGCATACTTAAACATTCTCACTCTAGAAAATATATAATGCACATATGCGGAATTTACACAAGTGCACTAAGTCGAATTTAGTATCAATGACGAAAAGGGTTTCAATAATTCGAGGTGAAAATACAAGGTTACAAAGTGTGAATGACTTTTAATAGGAATCACCTGATCATCGCTGGGAAATTTAATGAAAACATTAATTACAATTTAAAAAAAAAAATAAGTAAAATTGAAATATCTACCTGAATTCATATTCATCTCAAATATCATAAAACAAAAAAAAAATGGAATTTTGTAAATTTCACTTCTTGATTTGCTATGAAAGTTGGCTGTTTCCGGGGTTTCAGTCGGGCTGGTGCACTTCAGTTTTAGCTGATGTTTGGAAAATCAACAGCCGCACACATTGCAGGGGTAGTTCTTGGAACCCTCCCATCCAGTGTGGGAGAATGGAGTCGCCTCAGAGGTCATGCCGGGATGAATAGATAGAGCCGATTGAGGGAAACCGGAGAATTACTGAAAGAATTCCAATATAATTCCGACCAGCTTTTCAATGGATAACTGACATCATTCTCAATATTGCAGATTAAATAGTTTCCCTAGAATCAATATATATGTTAGATTGAGTGAAAGAAAAATAATTAAATGGAAATTAATTTATCCAAATAGCGAATTATCTTTGTTTAAAAAATTCATATTAATTTATTAGACAACTCTATTTTTATAGTATTTATATAAAAAGTTTTTAAATAAGCAGATAGTCACGCCCTTATTATATTTCTCACTAGAAATAGTAAATTTTAGTCAAAGAGAGTCCATATAATTCTGTCAAGTCTATCTACGCAACAGCTGCTTACTAAGGATGACGACACCCTAAATTGGAGGACTGCAATTTTGATGATTTGGCAATTTTTTTGTTACAGTGAATGATTCGAGTTAGAAAGACTAAATTTTGCACAAAGGTGAAACTTATTAATACAAAGCTATGGGTAAAATTACATAACTATGTTCAAGAGCTCACATGTAAGGATTCGATTTTTTCAGAATATTTAATCCCAAATCTGGAATACTAGAAAACCCTAAATCGAATTACTTATTCCTTGTTTTGAAAATACCAATATTTTGGCTCCGGAGCGAATATCTTCGACTTTATTGAGTTATCGTTGGTATTCAAATCTAGACAGGCACACTGACAAACATATTTTTTCATTGTATCATTCAAATTTTGCTTAACAGGACCTAGACATATATAGCTCAATAGAGCTCATCTTTGCATTTCACAGACAGACACAAAAAATCGATTTATCTAAGAAAAAGATGACATTTACACATTTCTCTGCTAAGCCTTCTCTCTTTTAATAAATAATATACTATATAAGATTCTATTTCCTGAGATCATTAAAATGCATACTTAAACATAAATTATATATTGCTTAATAAGGTTAAAGGGTTCAGGTAACAAAATACCTGAGGAATATTAGAACAAAAACCGAAATATCGACTTTGGAGATATTTTTCTTTATTCTGACTGCTTGAACCCTTTAATCTTATTTAACTTAAGTACAGCCACATTAATTTCTCATTTAAAAAATTTAATTTAGATTTGTGTAAAATTTCAGGAGATTTGAACTCTCAAATTTTTCACTGGCTATGTATTTGATAAGATCCATTCTAAACATTTACTAATAAGAAAGAATAAACTTTACGGTTTAAATTTTCATTTGTGTCATATCTTTAGTTGCAGAGAAAATGTTCAGCCAAAAAATTATATTTTTTTATTAAAACCTTTTAATTTCAGTGGTATTTTTATTTACATGGATTTATATTTTAGTTTAAATTAGAGTAAGGGACAGATTATAGCCTTCTGAAATTTAGCATTCTGCGGGGCATGAGAGTCTCCTTTCTTGACGCTGAATTCTCGTGCATTCCGGCTCCCCGAGATATTATATTTAAGAAAAATTACTGACTGTTGTTTTTTCATTGTTAATATCTCATATTTTCATGAAGAATATAAATATAGGTACATTATTTGAATTTATTAATTTGAAAAAAAAAATGAAAACTTTGCCAAGACTCACTATGCGAAACAGATTATTAACACAAACATGAGTGGCGAATTTACTCCTCATTAGTTACAGTCGTTTGATAGCTTCTCATATGGCATTACATTTTTTTTCTGATTTTCTGCATTTTTAAAATGGAGATTGTACTAATAAGCCCAAAATCAATATATTCTTATTTTTGGAACTACAATAACTTTGGTAGCAGAACGAGTTTTTATTTGACTTTATGTTCTTGTGTTATCCTGAGAATTTGAATCTGAGGGAATTCACTAGTCTCCGCTTGTCTCCCAAGCTGTCCAAGTGGTTAAGTCCATTAAAGAAGAATTCAACACCTTTCGACTGTTAGCTAAATCATCTCTAACCATCAGATATTTATCTAACCACCTAAAGTTAGGGCTCAGTAAGCTATGACAGCTCTTTTAACTCTAAAGTAAGTTGTCCACCAGGGATGAAACAGCAAGTTTACCTGAAAGAGGACAAAATGGTCTTCAAACTAATTTGATTAAAACAAAAAAAATAAAATGCATAAGGAAGTAAAATTCTGAATACTCTCTTCTTTTCAGGAATGTAAAAGTTTACCATGACTCATAGGTAGACTGTACCTTATGGATGCGTGGGTCTTCTTGTATCGTTGTTATTAAACTGTTTACTTATTCTTGATTCGATGTCATTAAAAAATATTTGTAGATTGCATATTAGAATCTGCTTCATACTCCCAGCGACTGCCTTGAGTAATGATTCGAAATGAACTCTGGGGTGTTCGCCTTCGTCTCTGTTTTGTTTTGAATAAAACCACCATTTTATTTAGTTCCCCTAGGATAGGGATGTCGAAACGTTGCTGAGGGGTTCGGACAGCGTTTTCTCCCATTGGTCTTTCTTTATGAAGAATGACCGGGTATGATGTGTAGCAGAAGACACCCTCAATTCGGGGTGAGTGTTGGTGTGTTTGCTACTCGATCAATCACTACTCACTCGTCTGGATCTTCGTCTTCTGAAATTTCCTCCACATTTATCGATTGGCCAACAGACGCCATTGGTTAGCAAATGACCAAACTATATATATATATATATATATATGTTGAAATGAAAGGAAAGGGGCGCGGGTGAGAAAGAGAGAAAGTGAGGAACCGAAGCATCCCTGGAGTCCCGTCTGCTTTGTCGGTCCAGGCGCATCCCTGCTCATTTGTCTTTCTTTTTGGGTGTATTTTGGGGGGGCCCATTACGTGAACGATCCGCCCCGGTCGCCTCGAGCTCAAAGCAACAAACGGCCGCCGTGTTAATTATAGGCAATCGAGGAAATCCAACGCTGACCAGCCGCTCTGGCCGTTGACCCGGGCGCCAAATGGAACGAAATTTCGCGATCCTCAATCTAGAAGCTCCCAACCTGGATTGTAGCACGATGACGTTCCGGATTCTCACCTTCATTGTTTCCATTCGACTTTTTCATTTAAACAACAACAAAGTGTCGATAGATTCATTAATCTTATTTTTTCACTCAAAACGTCGCTTTATTACTAATTTTACGAAAATAATGAATCTATTGGTTGCAAAAAATACAAAGACTTTCCGGGAAAATCTTCATTCGGAATTGAAAATGAAAGTGGGAAGATTGTATAATGGATCTGAGAGTGTCAATAGGCGTAGCTGTGAGAAACGAATTTTAATTGATTCCTATTGGCGAAAGAGAAACGATTTTTTTTCTCTTTCCAGAAAATGATCTCTGAATTTATCAATTAATCTGAGAATTATTTAACAAATCATAAATAATACCACCAGAAGTTCCAATTTTGCCGGCTAAATATTTATTTATTCAGAATCTTTGTTATAATAAAGACATTCTCCAAGTCCAATAATAATTTCATAGGATTTTTAATATCTCTTGACTAGCTCCCAAATGGCGGCATATTTTATAAAAAAAATTTAATTTAATTTACGTTACGTTCTTTAATAATTAATATTACTGGAGCGACAGCTATTAAAATAAATGTCATTAAAACTTTGTCCTCAAGTTATTTTCCATAATGCAGGTAAATTCAGTCTCTCTTATTCTTTCGATTCGATTTCCAAAACCTAAGTATACAAACTGCTTCTTCTTGGTGCACCACTTTTTGCATTCGATTATATTAAAAAAAAAAATAAATAAAATCAAAATAATTCTGTTCAAAAACAAAATTCTTCCGGGTGAGACCACCCATGAAGATTTCTTAACATCTTCAAGCTATTCTTGACATTTTGGCTTTTGAAACTTTTTTCAAATGAATCTAAATACTATTCTATTCAACTAAACTCAAAACTCCATGTCGTTTACATGTTTGCAGCTTGAAGCCTGTAGCAGGATTATTTTTTATTTTGAAAATTTCTGATCTTGAGAGAGAACCTGCTTGTGACTTGTTGTACAAAGGAATTATAGGCTTGTCAAGTACTTGGTCTTTAATCTTTTTTGTTTATGAATATAAATATAATGAGGATGTATCAAGGTTGAGGCCAAATGAATCAAAACATTCAAACCGCACTTGTATATAGCTTTGAGTTGGATTTTAAGGCCTTCGTCAATAGTAGGTACTGTTTTAAAGTCTATAATTTAATTTCACCAAAGGACATCATTGAATGAGCAGATATCTTACGGTCCAAGGGGTGGGAGAAAAAATAAAATTATTAAACTCTTTGTCAAAAGAGTTGTCATTAAACTTTAAAAAATTATTATCCATAATCAAACATCTCTAATTCTACCGTGGTATACAACGACCAAGTCTTAGTTTTGAAGCTACAGTTTTTAAAGCGTTTTATGTGTGTTTCTCGTTTTTCCCTAGGATTTTAATCTATTCAAAAATAAACATGGATGGATAAAGAGCTTTTTAATTATTATATTTAAATTAAAAGAAAACAATATTTTACATACAGGAATGCAATGCAATAGAATCTCACTTATATTCTTTTTATTGATTGATTGATTTATTTATTTATTTCCTTTCTACATTTGAAAATGTTATCATTTTAAAATCGAAAAAATGTATGTTTAACTATTCTTTTTAATAATAATAATTATTTAACTACTTTTATTAATATTCTAATGTATATATTTGTATATTTTTAATAATGAACATTAATTAATTAATTAAGGTTTAGAGTGAAGAAGGGTCTTAGAAAAATTGTACAAATTCTTACTGGGGAAATAGAATGTTGAAAAATAAATAAATTCGTAAATTGATAAGCAAAAAGCTCTTGTCAGAGATTTGATGTGAAATTCGAATATACTCATATTTTAACTTGTATCTTTTACTTTATTTTATTGAGGAGATATTCGAAATGGCTCTACGAGGTCATCTCGTCTAACCTCCCACAATATCAACTGGCTGAATAGATGATGAGGGGCTGCATAATTCACCTCATTTTCAGACGTCTCTCCTGTCTCCGGCTACACCTGTTTCCTTTCGTCTAGTTGCTGAAAAAGGATGTTTAGAAAAAGGTAATACATCATTAGGCCGATTCATTTCTAAGAATGCACTCAAAATTTATCCGCCTTCGAATCATTAATGACGAATGAAATGCAGATGCAATTCATAATCATAGTGGATGATCTGCAGGCTAAATTTATTAATTGTACCAATATAATCAACAATTATTTAGTTAATGACAATAAATAAGCGGAAATATTGTGTGTATAATAAATAATTTGTAATCAACACATTAAAGACCTGTTTTTAAGAATATAGCAAAAACAAACAAAAATTGGGGGGAAGAATTTTTATAATTATTTTGAATGATTTGTCTGCTTATTATTTTTAATTTTACGAATATTTTTATCTCATTAAATTAAATTAATTATTTTTTGTGATTTTTCAGGTAAACTCCTCCGTATACAAATTTTGAATATTAATTAATTTGTTTTATCATTTGTATACGAGGAGTTTACCCGAAAAATCACAAAAAATAATAATTTCTCACTCATAAAAACTTAATTTGTTTTAAATTTGAACAATAATATTGTATGCAGAAGGTTAATAGTTTTCTGAGTAAAATAATTATTACGGCATCTTGTATTTAAAAATTCTGTACACTTAAAATTTTATTCGTTTTTAAATTTTCAAGATTAGTTTATTCGTCTTATTTTTAGATTTATATTTTTTTCGAAATTTCTCAAAAAGGACTGAAACAATTTGGATTAAACTTTTTATTGAAAAAAGAAACAAACTTTATGAACTTTTTTTATTATCTCGAAAAATCATTTTATCCCTGAGAGAGAGAGAAAGTAAATGTTACTTAAAACCGTTTGTTTCCATAGTTTTAAAATGTTGTCTATAAGAGAGTTTATCTTTTCTTAGATAAATTTATCCGTTATGAAAAGGCTTAACTCAAATGCCTAAAATTAATTGAATATGCAATTTCGAAAAGGACACATGTCTGAAAATTTGAAATGTCCATGAATGAAAAAAAACTAATTATTTTCTGAAGTAGTATAAAATTGACTTTTGAGTAACATTTTGGGGGCAGTAAAATGAATACCAGAGTTGTGCATTTTTCAAACATAGCAGGTGCAGGGAAGTTTTTAGATTACATTTATATGAAAAAGTATATTTGTTAAGATGTGCCCTTTTCGAAATTGCATATTCAAGTGATTATCATTATTTCATAATTCTGCTTAACACCTGAACTTTTTTTTTTGTTTCGGATAGTTATTTTTTTATCTTTCTTTCGAAATATCTTTATTTATTTATTTATACATTCATCTAGCATCATATAAGTTCATTAACAATTTCAGATCATTATTAATTAAATAACAATTTAATTTTCAATTTACAATTATTAACACATATATACCACATAAAACCTATTAATAAAATTCAACCCTCTATTATAAGACTAATTTCGAGTCGAAGGATTATTACTTATATAATTGGTTTAAACTAATAATAAAATTCAACCCTCTTTTATAAGAATAATTTTGAGTCGAGGGATTATTACTTATATAATTGTTTTAAAGACCACACTCTGGATAATATGTGCTGGATACATTAATCAGAAAATGGTCACACTTAATTTTGAAAACAACTTAAAAAATAAGACTCAAAATACCAAGAAATTCAAAGGAAATTTTAATACATTTTTTTATTTATACCAAGAGTGGTTTTACTCAAAAAACACATGATTTATTTTTATACAATAATAGCTATAATATATTCGAAATTTAAAAAATAATAATAGCAACAATAATAATTTTACAATTTCTATATTTATTTGACCTATATTATCCACAAAAAAAAAATCATATAAGGTCGAATTTCGGGACTAGATGATTTATTTAATCTCTTCACACATCAAATGCAGGTGCTGAAAAGAGTTCTTATCTCCAGAAACGATTTTTCCCAAATTCCGAAAAAAAAACTTTCTTTCAATTTTCATTTATAATGACGGGAAATTAAATGGAAAACATTTAGATAATTTAAGTGGGAAATTGTCAAATAAAATTGATAATAAATACATAAAATGAATATTATTAATAAAATTGTTAATCATCGTTTTATACTATAGAAATCATATTAAGCTAGAGTGAGAAGAAACCGAAATATGCAATATTTTTAAAAATTCTAGGAAAATAAATCAGAATTGCAAACAATATTTTTATTTATGATTATATGATTAAGGTTGAATAAGGTGTAAAACCATAATGGTACCGCGACATTTCAGCCCCCGACAAAACATCCCCCGACAAAACATCCCCGGCAAAACATCCCCCGACAAAATATCCCAAGGACAAAATATCCCCCAACATAATATCTTCTGACAAAATATTCCCATTGCGAGGAGAATTCAAAGAGATTAAGTGAGAAGCTTATACTCATAGTTTTGAATAAACAGACTTTCATATTTTGGCGGCTAATTGCTTCGTTTGAAAGAGCGTGTTTGATTAGGAAAAAATGGGAGCCCCAAACACCCCCCCCCCGACAATTGGCTGGTTCGGTTTTCAATATGTGTTTTGATTAGAAAAAATGGGAGCCGAAACACACCCCGCCCCGGACTAAACTTTCGGAGAGTTCGGTTAATAATTAACCGAACCGGAGTCAGACTACATTATTCATAAGATTCACGAAGGGAAGGGTTATTTTTTTTTTTTTTTTTTTTTTTTTTTTTTTTTTTTTTTTTTTTTTTTTTTTTTTTTTTTTTTTTTTATCATGAGATATTTTCTCTGAAGGATATTTTGTCGGGGGATGTTTTAATCGAGAATCTGTCGGGTTCTGTCGCGGAATCACCATAATTCAGGTTTGATCATTTTTTTTTTTTTTGAAAAGAGAACATTCAAGGGAAGAAAATTTGTAAACTTGCGAGTTTTGGAGGATTAAAGGTTTTACTTTTTAGAAAAATCAGAAGCTATGGGTAGAGGTTTCTAAATTTTAGAAGTCATTATATGATATACCAAATGACGAATGAATTACTTCGATTTCAAATAATACTTTTTTAATTACTTGGCAACAACCCCCCCCCCCCCCTGAGACAGACAGCACTAATTTTAAACTCACTTAAAATATTTGTTTACTCATTGTGTTGAAAAATTTCTGAAACATAAAGTAAAACCATCATTATTTCTATTTGCCTGTGTAACTTTTTCCAATATCTACATTACATCATCAAAATTACACAGAATTTTAAAATAAATTCGCTGATATTTTAAGCTAGTGCTTCTTAAACTATGAATCGCGATCCCATTTGGTGTCGCGACACTGAATTTTAGGGCAACAATGGCAATGAAACAATAAAAAAATTATAATGCGCAACGACCAAAAATTAATGTTTGGGGAATTCGAGGTACATGGTAGGTACCTGTCATTGAATTTCCAATAATTTAATTGCAATTTTGTATTAGATATAAGTATTTATTTATTTATGTGAAGCGACGTTCTCAGCATTGGCGATTATATAATCTAAATACAGAAAAATTGATAAAAATTTGACAAATGTTGAAGATGATGAACTCCTGTTTGACTCTTTATTTGATAAGAAACAAGCAGATCCATTTCGTTATTTTTTAGATTTAATACAATTGTTTATTTATAATATATATAATAGGTATCTTTAAAAATGTGTTTCACTATAAATTTATTTATGACTTGCTAATAAAAATGATGGTTTATACCTACTTGTACCATATATTTATATAATATGGGATCGCGAAAAATTTCTCAGTCAAAATGGGGCCGCGAATGTAAAAAGTTTAAGAAGCGCTGTTTTAAATTTCAAATTATATATAATTAATAAATTAATCTGCTTTATTATATTCAGTGTATATGCTTTTGGTAGATTATTTTATTCATTAATCTTTTTTCATAATCAAAATTAATCAATAATTAGAAATTATTAATCATTTACATTAAAATCGATCTATTCAAAATGGAAATACGGTAATATTTACAAATCAATCTAATTAATATGTTTAAAAATTTCTCTTGTTCATATTTAAATTGTTTAATCGTTCGGCTTTTATCACCTGAACTCCAAAACAAACCGTGACATGTGCCAAAGGAAACGTCATCGTCTGAACCTGACCGAGCACAGGCGCTAAAGGACAGTTCCGAAAGGATCACAATACAACCCTTTGCCCTTCCATTAGCAACACAAAGGGCAGGTCCAATGGCACAACGGCTGCCTTAATTTGTTTTGGTGTCCCAGGGACAAAAGAGCCATGTTAACCCTATCCGTAAAAGGGAAAGCTGGTTACATGCATCCCTGTTGTAGTCCAGTGCGAGTGTTTTGCGCAAACACCCAATATCTATTTATATAAAAACATTCCCTTATTACATTGAGTTGTCAGATTATAGTTGGGGTAAGTAAATAATTACGTCATTTGATTAAATGTGTTTATCTATTGATGGATTGAAAAAGGGTGAAATAAAGGCTTTTATTCACAAGAATTGGTCGAATAAACCCTTTATAATAGAGTGTCGATGGTGTATGGTTAATAGATCCCAACTTGATCAATGGGTTGAGTGTAAAAGGTGCAGTAATTCCCCCCTAAGGGGTGAGAATTTTTTTTGGTAAAAACATATTTTACATTTTTATTTATTTTTTATTATCGTACCCATAAATTTAGAAAGCAAAGTCTAAACTTCATAAAATATAGATAGAAACTCTTCAACATAGATTTGCAAAGAATAATCAAACGATTTGTTAAGCAGGTGATTGCAATGTAAAAAAGTGGTCCTTGTAGGAGAGGTGATTTATCACCTTATGTTTTATTGAAATGTATTATATTACAAATATAATACCTCTTAATGAATCTTGGAAAATAATTCAAATTTTCTCAAAGCCAGGGCATGAAATCTTCTAATATAAAGCGCTTATGCTGTCCGTCGCGAGCCACTCATTTAAAACAAATAGTTTATGTGAAATTAATTAAAATTAGAAAATTTAAATTATTAGCACGAAATTCTCTCTGGAGAGAGACTGACTGAAAGTAATGGTAGGCAGCCCAGGGGTAGTGAAGAAAGAAATAATTATCACATATCAAAATAAGGTGTAATTTATTGGATTCTTTCCTCCTTTCCTTTCAATCCGACGTTTCGGAGGATTCTTCCTTCCTTCAGGGTTTCAAAGGGTCAATGAAACCTGAAGGAGGGAAGAATCCTCTGAAACGTCGGATTGAAAGGAAAGGAGGAAAGAATCCAATAAATTACACCTTATTTGTATATGTGATAATTATTTCTTTCCGACGTTTCGGAGGATTCTTCCCTCCTTTAGGGTGTCAAAGGGTCAATGAAACCTGAAGGAGGGAAGAATCCTCTGAAAAGTCGGATTGAAAGGAAAGGAGGAAAGAATCCAATAAATTACACCTTATTTGGATATGTGATAATTTTTTCTTTCTTCACTACCCCTGGGCTGCCTACCATTACTTTCAATTAAAATTATTATTTTAAAACCCACAAATGTTCAGGCCGACTTCAGGAGGACTTCGCAGTTGGTTGCAAATAAGCTATTTTCCTAATGATTTTTTAAAAATTAAATTAGAAAATAAAAAAAATAAAAAAAAAAAAAAACACCCGGCTCATTTTGTGTCTATAAATCTTTTTCTTTATATTCTAATAATAATATATTATATTTCTAATAATATAATATTATACTTTAAATAAGCTGTAATTAAAATTAGTCCATTCCCCGATGGAAACCAAGATATCTTCTAGACATCTTAAAGACATTTTGCTAGATGTCTAGAAGAGCCTTCAAAGTCCGCCCAATCTATACATCTTATAGATGTACTTAAAAAGCTCGAAAAGACTAGACACCTCTATACCGGGAAGGAGAGAGGGGCCTTATCTAAAACTTGAACAACAATTCGAGCTCTGACCATTTAAGCATTTTCAGAGCTACCCATAAACCTCGGATTGACAAACAATGCGAAAATGGGACAGTGTGCAAAATCGTGGAAGAGCCAATTTTTTTTTTTTTTTTTTTAATTTTACAAAACAGTTTAAAGATTTTAATGGGCAAAATAAGACTACAAAATTTACAAAAAAAAGATTAAAATTATTTTTTTCCTAAAATATGAATTACAATTATCCTGGCAAGACTTGTAGTTTGATGCTCACTCAATGTTTTTTTTTTTTATTAAAATCGTTAGAACTGTTTTTGAGAAAATTTGAAAAAAATAATAATTACTATATCTACTTCATATTATATGTATTTATCAAGTGATAATTGCTTTTATTCAAGAGAATTTATCGAATAAACCCGTTATAATAGAGTGTCGATGGTGTATGGTTAATAGATCCCAACTCGATCAATGTATATAAAGGTGCAGAAATTTTCCCCTAAGGGGGAGTTTTTTTTTTTTTTTTTTGATAAACATATTTTACTTTTTTACTCTTTTAACACTTTGCTTGTAAAGAATAAAGACCAAGGGTTGTCTACAAAACTAACAACCCAACCGTGGGCTATATATTCATTCAGTTTATAAGGGTTCACCCAAGATATTATATAATAAAAAATTAACAGAGCGCGTGCGCCAAAAAGGGTTGCTACCTGGGCGCGTGGCGCGGGATTAAAAAAAGACGAAACACGATGCGTGTGTTGGTCTTAACCAGTTTTTTAGGAACACCTCGGCTGGGAATCAAAGGAGTTGGAAGCCAGAAGGTGAAGGGATGAAGGGAAGCCTGTAGGGCTGGGGGGGCGTGATAAGTGGCGCGTGCTGGCTGCACGCCTAAAATGATACAGGTGCGCCGCTTCTTTCTTTCTTCTCGCTCTTTTAAGCCCTTTTAATTCGCTTCTTCTCTGTCTTGTGGGTTTATTTATAACACCCACCAAGTCGAATAGATTTCGAAACCCGAGGCTATTATTTTTCTTAAAATAATAATATATAGCTCTAGGCGAAATTCATTTCCCATAAAAATAATTAATTCGATCCGAAATGAAATACATTTTAATTTCTAGAATCAATTTAGAGAATTAATGAATGATAATTTTTTTTTATTAGACTCCATAGTATACATCGGCAATCCACCCTTGCTACCATAGGCTTATTTACAGACAATGAATGAAAAATGACATGGTTAGTATTTAGCGAGGGGTGATCCGCGATTGGAAGTAGGTGTACACCTCTTTGGAAGTATTTTGGAAGTATTTGGAAGTTATTGGAAATATTTGAAAGTGCTTGGAAACATTTGGAAGCACTTGGGAATATTTGGAAGCTCTTGAGAATATTTGGAATTACTTGGAAAGATTTTGAATTACTTGGAAATATTTGGAAGTACAAGTGGAAGTAGGTGTACAGCATATTAGGTCGCGATTTACCCCTCGACATTTACACTATTTGAGATAGAATAAAGAGCTCCATTGAGCTTTGAATTAAGCTAGTTGTTTCACCATATGGGTTTTCTTAGGATTTTTTTTTTTGAAATTTTTATAGATTATTATTTAATTACTTCTGCATCGATTGGTGGCAAAACAAAATTTATGAACAATATAGTTCCGGAGATATTAAGTTCCAAAGATAGAGTTTTTCAAACTCTTAAACATTGCACTATACGGGATATCGGAAAGTTTATGTTCATATTTAATTAAAATTCATAGTTACAACACAGTTATGAAATAATAATAAATAAATAATGAAAAATTTACACTAAAAACAAACTGGCAACAATGCATTTATTTAACTTAAAAAGTGAGTTAACTTTAGTACATTTTTTGACGTTTTTTCTTTTCAGCCATTGTTGCAACAGCTTTCAATCGCTTATTAAGAACTTTTTGTTTTATAAATCTTCCTTTATAAAGTACTTTATCTGAAATTTCTATGATAAAATATATACAAGCTCGGACAGTGATGCCAGATTTGTCAAACGAGCACGGGATTGGCTAGTAGTGCTACATAAACAGCAAAAAGTTTTAGTCTTATCTATTCTGAATCCTTATTGTCTGTTCTACTAGTATATATTCTAGCATTAACTTATTGCTAGTATTGTCGCGAAACAACTACCTTAAGGTGAATTTTGTATTAATATTATTATTAAAAATAAATTAAAAGTAAAATAAAAAGATGAAATGATAAATAATATGCAAGTGTAGCCCCCTGGGTAAAGGGCCATTCATAAAATACCTTCACACACCGGGGGGGGGGGGAGGTATTGCTTAACATGATGTTATGTGACATGGTGGGGGGTCAACTTTATTTTAATTTTATTCTTAACTTGTAATTTTTTTTAATTTTATTATAAGGGTGGTCTAGCCTATGTGACGTTATATTTGTTAGGGGCGTTCTAGAAAATGTGACGAAGTGGGGCAGGGTCCAAAAAGACGAAATTTCGCGTGATGTATTTTATGAATGGCCCCAAACTGGAGTATTATATTTACTTTCGAATTTTATTTATTTATTTAATTTACTTATTCATGCTTAAAAATGTGATCAAGAAAAAAAAAATTTGAAGCATGATATTTTTTGTTGGTCTTTATGTCTAAATTGAAATACGCACAATAGGGTGGGTCGAAAAAAACTGAATTTTTTTTTCGAAAATGCTTTAGTGCGGAAAAGTTATCTATTGTAATAAGAAGAAAAAGGGCATAAAACAAAATTAAAAATTAGATATATAGAATGTTTCTAAGATGTTGCTCGAACGTAAAAAAGTATATTATTGAACAGAATTTAATTTATTTAGGTTATTTAAACCATAAAACAAGCATAAAACACAAGTGTGTTTATTTTAAAAATTTTAACTAATAAAATTTTTTTAAACATATCGTGATTTTTGCAATTTTTCATTAGTTTCAAGTTTGATTAACCGATTTTAATTTTTTTTTTATGCCGTTTTTCTTCTTATTACAATAGACAACTTTTCCCCACTAAAGCGTTTTCGAAAATTTTTTTTCAGTTTTTTCAACCCACCCTAACGCACAATATAAATTAACTGAAGCTCGTCGAATGTTTATTCTGAAGCCAAAAATTTGTATTTGTATTTTTTTATTATTATTTCTAATACGAAGAATCTATTAGATTTTTGGTTTTCTGAACTTCCAGTCCAAAAATTCATAAAATCAGGAAAACAATAGAATCGACTTATATGGAAAGCTCATGAAAAGCAATTAAGAGTGAAAATGTTAATAAACAAGTTTGTAATAATAAGCTGTACTTTGTGTCAAAGTTCAGATTTCTCGCTTAGTGTTCACTAACAAATATAAAAAACATTAATAAATATCGAATCCCAGATTCAAACCCAGACTAATTCTTTTGTCTAGTATTCTCTAATTTATTTTATAACTAGCTGCAAGGCCCGCCTTCGGCGGCCCTCTTGCTAGCCAGGAAGCACGTCCCCTGGACCCCCACCCCTCGATCCCCACCCCACCCAGCACCCCCCACTCCCGCACCATGTCCCCCCACGAACCCCCCAACCCCTCCAGCACCCCTACCCCCGCACCATGCACCCGTTCCCAACCCCCGCCCCCACCCCACCCACCTCGGACCCCACCCCGTGCCCTCCAACCCTGCGCACCATACCCCCGCCTAGCGCCTTGGACTCCACCCCGCACAATGTAAACTTTGACCCTCCCCCCATTTTGGGTGGTTAGTTTTTGCATTTCTAGCTCTTTAGAGGCCCACAGATTATGTATACAAAATTTGGTTTAGTTTGCTCCAAGGGCAAGAATTTACATTTTTTCACCCCCCCTTTTTTTTGGCTGGTTTTTGGGGGAAATATTTTTAAACAAAAGTTGCCAGAAATCACATCTCCTACAACTTTGTTTATTATAAAATTTGCCGTAGGGTTAATAGTTTAGGAGTTATTTGATAAATTTCATTCGTGCGCCCCCCAAACCCCCTTCTGGGGTCAAAATATCAAAACGTTATATAGCTCAAAACGTAAGTTAGAAGACATCTGATGTAAATATGAAATTTCATAATAATCCCTTCAGCCCTTTTTACGTGAATCGTGAGCAACTTTTCGGAAACGGCGGAGACAGACATACATACAGATATACATGCAGACATACAGACATACATACAGACAGGAATTTTGTTGAGGGTGCTTTCGTTCATAACTTTGCTTGAAACGTGTGCAACCAAAATTTGGCGTGATTTGAACCAATGTACAGACAAAACCTTAATTTTATAAATATAGATTGTTTTTGGACGAGTTTTGATTGCGTCCCAGAGCAAAGAAAAAATAATGTCTGAGATTACTTGATTAATTTTGAATATACTTAAAATTATAATGCCATTTTTCTTAAAATTTAACTTTGTTTCCATTTGATTCTATTATCTCGTTCATGAAATCCGTGGACAAAATGTCTTAGGATAGTTAGCTTTCTAAGTACTAAGTGAGCTACAGATTACTTAACTTCAATGATCATAAGAGGAAATGTGCTTTTATTATATTAAGGCTACAAGGCAGTAAGCGAGAGTAATCATAAATAAAAATGATTATTATAAAAATTAATAGAGGCATACTCTTATTCTTTTCATTAATTATTCTTACAGTGAGACATTGTATTGTACGTTACCAGCAATTACATACAATTTTGTGAGATGTAGAATTCCAGCTTTTGTGTGCCTTGGGCGCCTGGTGTAAGGATATATAATATGTCATTAGGTCATTACAATTAAAATAAAGAAGGTAATAATTTTTTTTTAATATTTACATTAATTTCAGAATCGAATTGAAAAGAGATTAGGTTAATTTAAATAAACTGAGATGACAATCCACACACCAAAGACCTGTCTTATCCTCTCTTATATTTAATTTAATAATTTATAATTATTTACGAACCCCCCCCCCCTCCTTAAATTTTGGGCATTTTTAGCATTAGAATTTGGAACTCTTCAAGGGTAAATAGCTTTATAGTATTTTTGTTTTAAAAATGTTATCAGATTAATTATCACCCCCCCCCCACACCCTCCTTTGGGTCACACTATCACTTTCACATTTTACGTAAGGTCGTATAGGATGCATAAATAAAATTGGTACGAATCAATCAAAGGGTCTAGGATTCATATTGATAAATGATTTTTGTTCAATTTTTAAACATTAGACCTGGTAATACTAATTTTCAGCTAACTTGGTTTTTTAGATTGAAGATTTATTAATTTACATTTTTAAAAGAGCCCCCTCTCATTTTGGGCCTGTTAATAATTTCTCCTTTTAAATATAAGACCCTTCTATTGTAAATATCAGCTTTCTGCGAATTGTGTTTGAAAATTATATTATTTTAAATTATTTTTGAAATCACTCCCTCCTTTGGGTCACTATCAATTTCCCATAGTGGGTCATAAAAGGAAAAAGAATAAATTTCATACAAATCGATCAAATGGTCTAGGAGTTAGATTGATAGTTCTATTTTTTAACCCCCTCCCCCATTTCTGCCCACAAAATAAATAATCACCTTCTTTTTTTATTATAGTAAATTCTATTTTTCTTGTTTTGTTTTTATTTTTTTAAGTTGAAAATTGTTTAATTTTAATTTTTTAAGAATCTCCTTCCCTCCTTAATTTTTGGTTCGATTTCAACTTTTAACATCAAGACTTAAATATAACAGGTTGATCAGAACATTTAAATCAATTAACAGCTTTTGATTGAGTGGTTCCCCTTAAAATGTCAAAAGAAACTCTTTCTTTTTCGCGATTGATTATCAGCTCAAGTTTGCTCCCAGTACTCAAATGAAGACTGATGATGTCTTCGCAAAACATGTAATCAAAGTATTTCTTAGTTCAGGCTTTTGAATGGCTAATTGTTAAAAGTTTATTACGTCTTTTAAAGGCTATACCTCCTCTGAAGTTTCGACAAAACGTAAACAAAGTGAGATAGGTCAAACATGTTTCTGCATCACCTGTAAAAATCTTGTAATATCTTAAAGTATCAGTTTCTATTTGCAAAAATCAGTTTGGCAGATAAGGACGTAAGGCCTCTGTTATTAGTGCCAGAATGAAAGAAAGGGAGAGTCCAAAAGACAGAAAGGTCCACCCTTTTTTGGAGTTTCATCTTCTAAATAAGGGGTAAAAGAATGAACTGCCCATCAGATTCTCATTCGAGTATACAACTAGGGATCCCTTCGGGAACAATTTGGCAGCACAAAATAGCAGGTTGTGTAAGGGTTTAAATCTACGCCACAAAGGGCTGAAAAGAGGCTAGCGAAAAATATTGAAATGGTATTTTTGCAATATTAGAAAGATAAATGTTAAGGTTGTGTTTGGCTATTGGATACAAAAGGAGTCGGGCCTCTTTGAGGCGAAGAGAATAAAAGGGGTTGCTATTTCTGAGTCCGACTATAAAAATATTGAGAAAATTTACAGGTTGTTTAATTTAAGATATATAATTTTTTTTTTTTTTTTTTGATAAAAAGAACATAAAAGACAAATATTTTATTAATAAAGAGTATTTGTAGACAAAAGTCAATGGAGAACAAAAAAAAAAAAAACCAGGTGTCAGCAGCATTGGAGAATTGAATGCCGACTAATAAAGGATAAAACCAATTCTACCGCAAAACACGGGTTCGGTTTTCGATTCATGCTTAAAAAAATAGCTATAATTATTCTTATAGCTTCTTTATTTTTTTCAGCTGTCTTTGCGGTTTGATCGGCCGCGAACGGATATTTTTTTCTATTTTTAAATAATGTCCAGAGCATAATAGTTTAGTTTAGTAACCTTTAATCAAGTCGGAATATTCGGTTATTGGTATGAAAAAAATGTGATCGGTGGGCGTATTTAGTCCCGCCTCTTGAGCTGCTGCCTTTTGAAAGTAGTTTGTTCGCGGGGGACTTGGAAGGAAGTGGAATACCAGGGGCCGGGGACACTTTATATCGATCGATTTAAGGAAATTAATACGATTGATTTCAGAACACAGCTGGCTAGAATGCTTTACTTAGAAAATTTATCTATGCCGTTACAGATTTTCTCCGAATTAGGACAAAATTCAAATTATAAATACTATAAATCATTTAAAAATTTTTTTTTCAATTGATAACATATTTTTGTGCGCTTTTTATTTTACTTGGCATTAAATGGGATTGAGCCGTCACGCATCAGGCATTACGCATCACGCGTCACGGTTGGTACCAATTCAAGAAACATATGGCGCTATTGCGCATATGCAGCATTAACTCGAAACTCAAATTAATATCTTATATTTGAATTTTGGCGCTCATGTACATTTTATTTTCCTGGGCAGTAAATGGGATTGAGCCGTCACGAGTAACGTCACGGTTGAGATGTGGTCTAGTGCCAGTTCAATCATTGTCGGAAAATATATTAATTATTCCTTTTTAAAAAATAATAAAATTATTAAAATTTATATTTTTATAAACATTTTTTTTTAATAATTTTAGAATATTAGAATTATAAATGCCATATAAGTTATCACTTTTGTCGTGTGGTCTTAAGCCCACACCCGAATTTTTATTTTAACTTATTTATTGATATAGCATATAGCCATGGGCGTAGTTAGGGAAGGAAGGGGGGAAGTGGCTCCTACAAAACTCATTGTCCCATTAGAAAAATCAAAACTCAATTATTAGTAAGCATCACTAATGTATTTCCCAATAAATTATTTCGTTACTTATTCTACTAAAAAGTTAGTTGATCTCAAATCGGATTACTGAAGTTGAAACCTTGTGGAGGCTAATCAGCTCTCCGGCTACCCCCCCCCCCCCCCCCCCCCCCCCCCCATATACACTCTAGGAAAACTTCATAACTACGCCAATGCATATATTTACTAATTCCAAGGAATTTATTACAACAAGGTGATTAAATCAATTCTCTACTCCCATTGCCAAGAGCAAAAATTTTTCACTCTTTTAATTATAAATGTCATTATCTTGTACTCGGTACGCCCGGGAGGTAGGCAAATTTACAGTATCTTAGCTGCAAGGGCAACCGAAGTACAAAGTTCAATTTTAGTTGTACACAGGATAATAGCAAAAACAAAGGAAAAGATAAATAATATAAACACAAACAAGGAAAATCAAAAAAGTAATAACAATAACAAAACTAAGAAAAAACAAAATATTTCCCAAAATTCGATATGGCCATCTAGCTTTAAAGGAAGTTCGGGGACAGCTTATCTATCTGGTTGATCTTCGAAAAAATATTTTGTATTTCCGCAGAATGACAACGTCTGCCTACTAAATTTTTTGATAATAAAAATTGCTATTAATGAGTTTAATTTCGAATAAAATTTTTTGATTTGATAATATTAATAAAAATAATATTGAGATCAATTTTTTCTTATTATAAAAACATTTATTTAACACAAAAACGATTTCAAGAAATAGAGTTGGAATTCTACACTAGTGCTTTTGTTATATTCTGTTTGTGGCAAATAACTTTTTATTTTTACCTTCATGAATAACCAATTAACTAGACTGTCAAATCTATTGAAAAATGTATCATTTGATTAATAAAAGTTGAATTATTGATCTGTATAAATTTGTTGAAAATGGTACAATTTGTATAGAAGTTATAGCCCTTTTAAAAACTCGGTCCATTTACTTCCATGTTAAAAGGACAATTTTCAATAGTTTATTTCTCGGTAATGGGACAGACGATCAACTTCAAATTTCGGGAATAAATATTTAATACATCAATGATTCGATGGTAAAAATTTGAGAATTTTCTTATAAAAATGATAAACACTCCCAAGCCCATTAAGCCCTCTACTCACCAACGGGCCGAACCTTGGAAAAGACAGTCGGTGCAAACCACCGTCCGTGTTCGAGGCAAGCCTACTCACAATCGGACCGAACCACGAACAAGAAAGTTCAAGAGAGAATGTGAGGCCATTGACTATAGGGTTCTATTTATTTGTTCAGGTTTTCAAATAAGATAAAATTAAATTTTTGTAGTTATTTTAGTGAAAAATAACTTTCTAATATACAATTATATTTCGTTAATTTGCATTTCAATCAACTGCATTTGACTTGTGAATAGAAATTTAACTCGTTCCAATCCCTGAAATTTCTTCTTGTGTTCACAATGAAAGAGTCCACCCCGGACTACAGAAGTTGTACCTTTTTGAATAAATATCATTATAAAAAAAAAATTAAAAGGCTCAATTTACATATTTTTGTATTTTGTCTCTAAGATTAAAAATATTTTAAAGTCTAAATCAGAGGAGTCCAATCTTTTGACTTACACGGGGCACATTTGAAGAAAAAACAAACGTTTATGTCCTCGGATAAAAGCTTCATGTATTGTATAAATGTACATTCATATTTCGAAAAAGGGAATAAATATATCTCTACATATAAATCTCAATATTTTAAGGAAGTTTATGATTTTATGTTGGGCCACACTCATTGGAGTGCTGGGCCGCATGCGACCCGCGGGCCTCGGGTTGGACAGCTCTGGTCTAAATTGTGGTTTGGTTAATAAATTAAATTTGGTTTTTCAGACCTTTTTGGAAAGAAAGTGTAGTGTTAAAATAATAACAATGTAAGAAAGGATTATATCCAGAGACGGTTGATACCTTTAAGTCAAGATTTACTTACCTTGCGTCCTACAATGAAAATGAAGAATATTTTTTTTTTATTATTTATTTAATGTCACCGGGAACAAGGCCCATTTAGACAGCACATAAGTAGAGTGTTAGTAGGGTTAGTGAGGGAGCCGAGTTTTCAGCCGGTAGAAATTTTTATTTGCCAGCCAGGATCGAACCCCGGACCTCCACTTCAACATCGTCATAATCGATCGATGCCGAAGCGAAGCCAGTGCGTTAACTGACTGAGCTACTCGACTCCCCGAAGAATATTTAGAGTTTAATTTAGAATTAGAATAGATGATTTGAAAGCAGAAGGTTTGTAAGTTGTTATGGTAGGTTCAGTTATGGCGCTTGAATGAATGCACTAAAAATTAGTTACAAATCCTATCTAATGATCAGAATGATTTGAACTTTTAAACAGGAATACACGGTTCTTTAATTTATAGCCAGCCATTCATATGGAAGAGAGTTTAAGCTAGATAGTGTGATACTAATCCAGCTTTGTAACTTAACAGCTCAATTAATGTTACTTTTTATGTTAAAGGGGGCCCAAAGACCACCTGCCTCCGATAAGTCGCGTTTTGCACGCATAGTCACGGCTGTGACGCTGAAACTTGCGAAAGACACGTGTAGAAAAGGTGTTTGCCTAACAATTATCAAAGAGATTTTCAGCCAATAAAATTAAGGATTTATACAACATAATAAACAAACGGAGAGGGAAACTGTTTGTTATTGACGATATCCCAGGGAAAATATTGTTTGTGACATTTTCATAATAACTTCAAAATAAATTATGACTCAGGTGTGGAGTTTTCTTCTTCGATTATTAATTTTTTATAATTTTAGAACACAATTACAATATCGAGTATTGATGTAAGCTAAAAATCTATAATTTAATTTCTATTTAGTTATTATTAAGATTCTAGAAAACAAAATTAAATTTAGGAAGAATAGATGAATCCTGATATTTTGAATTTTTTAATTTTCGCGAAAAAAATTGGATATAACATTTAACTTTCAAGATTGATGTTTCTCAATTGGTTTACAGCTTTCAATAATCTGACGGACGGACAGAGAGACTTTGGAGGGACACAAATATGGTCCAATTTTATGAAACTCAAAAAATAAGGTCCAGTGGTTCCCAAAGTGGTCCACATGGACCTCCAGGGGTCCACGATGACATGCAAGGGGTCCATGCCAATGAAAAAGAAAATTGGGGGTCTATGACTGAAAAATGGGGGACCACGGTTGTGAGTCTCATTTAAGCCGTGACTTTAATTTTGGCTTTCCATGAATGGGATAATTAACATAATACAGATAGATTTGTTGTTTAGTTTTTACGTGAAAACAAACAGACTTAGAGTACACTGCGATTTTGTATACAAACTTATTTCCGCAATTATAATATTAGTAGAGAAGTGGGGTACTATATAATTCTATTTACTACAGCAGATTACATATTATTTATTTTTAAAATTTTTTAAAATTAATTACTTATAAAATTGACGTAAATAGTGGGCTATACGCTTCGTAGTCGCAATACACTTTGAACTTGTAGAAGCTTGCACAAAATAATACCATTATCTTCTTGTTAACCCCACACGTGCAGTAGAAATTTGTATCACTTCAGCATTTTTGGAAGGGTTCATAAATTTTATTTTTAGGAGAGATATAAAAATAAATATTATATTCGTGAACTGTATATAATATAATATTAGAAAAATTAAAATTTCTTTAAAAGTAAAACTTTATTTTCTTAAAAAAATCCGAAAATGAGAGTTACGGGGGGGACCCTTTGTATAACGTCACCATTTTTGGAGTGGTTCAAAAATTTAATTTTTAAGAGGGATATAAAAATAAATATTATATTCGTGCTCTGTATATAATATAATATTAGAATAAATTAAAATTTCTTTAAAAGTAAAACTTTATTTTCCTAAAAAATCCTAAAATGAGAGGTAAAGGAGGACACGTTGTATCACTTCATTATTTTTGGAGTGGTTCATAAATTTAATTTTTAGGAGAGATATAAAAATAAATATAATATTTGAGCTCTGTATATAATATAATAATTCTCATTAGATATTTATTCAAATCTATTGAAATTTCATTTCTATGTGTTAGTTACATTTTTCTTTTACATCAATTCATTTTTATAGAATATTTGCATTTTAAAGGGTAGTTTATTTGAAGCCTAATTTGAAAAAACGCTAATAACTCCTTTGAAATAATTTTTATAAACATGAAATTAATAGATATTATAAAACAATTAATTATTAATAATTCAATTCAATTTTGGCTCAACATTTTTCATCAAAATTATTTCAGTTTATTTTTGAGAAATTTCGAAGAAAAAAAATGGCGTACTTTGGACACCTAGTTAACTATGTTAGGCCTTCCTGACGTTCTATTCATTGAATGACATCCTCTCATCTAAATTTTTAAAATAAAATTTTTTATAATATAAAAATAATATCATTTTTTACAGGAAAATTTCTTTAAAAGTAAAACTTTATAAATTTTTAAATTTTAAAATATTTAATATTTAATTGTAAAACTTTATTTTCCTAAAAAATCTTAAAATGAGAGGTAAGGGAGGACACTTTGTATCACTTCATTATTTTTGGAGTCGTTCATAAATTTAATTTTTAGGAGAAATATAAAAATAAATATAATATTCGAGCTCTGTATATAATATAATATTAGAATAAATTAAAATTTCTTTAAAAGTAAACTTTATTTTCTTAAAAAATCCTAAAATGAGTGGTAATGGGGGACCCTTTGTATCACTTCATTATTTTTGGAGTCGTTCATGAATTTAATTTTTAGGAGAGATATAAAAATAAATATAATATTCGAGCACTGTATATAATATAATATTTGAATAAATTAAAATTTCTTTAAAAGTAAAACTTTATTTTCTTAAGCAGGGAGTCTACCCAAAACAGAAATACCTGGCAAGGTGTTTACGATACAAAATAGTTTGGGAATCTCTGCTCTAGACCGTTCAAAATCTATATCTTTGTTCTTTCATTCATTAAATCAGCTTGGCACGTACTAAAGTGTGAACAAAATATAAGTTTTTATTGTGTACATTTTTTATATATAATTATTATTCTAAATTTTTTCAAATGTTTAATATCATATATTTATGGATACTAGAGTCCATTTAGCCAGATTCTACAACGTACTACGTAGTATTATATTTATTTAAACGTTAGTAGCATAAGAGAAGAATTCCGATATATAAAAATTTGGCCGTGTGCGGGCCTCTCGTTTCCTTATCATCATCTAGCAAGCACACTACTTCAACCCTACTTTTTTTTGAGCTACTTTCTTGAGAAAAACGCGAACACAATAACAATACTTAGAATTCTCATTTCTTCAAGACCTAGGTGTAGATACACCTACTTCCTCCACCCTTTTGATTCATCACTTCTTCTTCACTTACCCCTAATTCAAGTTTCTTTTAAGATTTATATAGGGACGTGCGCCCCTTCTTGCATTCGAAGACATTAAAAAAAAAAAAGAAAGTCTTCACTAGACACTGAAATGGCAAGGAAACAAACCTTAATCAAAGTAAATAAATCACGAACCCGAAACCAATAGATAAAATCGATCGAGAATACACGCTACGACCTGATAATTGTAGAAAAAAAGAAACATCACTCATACCAATCACTTATGATTAGAATTTTATATTTCTTATTTAAAAATTTCAAATTCAATTGTCTCCCCCCTGCCTCCACCACTACACACACACGTAATAAGAAACAAGTTAAGAAGAGAACATTTTTGAATATGTTAATTGCCTTCCAGTTCTGAAGGAAACCCGAAAAATAACATGATAGTACATATATCTAATCTTTTGAAATACAACTTAGATTCAAGATTCAGTTTGCGACTGCTGAAAAATAAACTCTATCGTAAAAACATGGATAGCCCTACCACATAGCCTGAGCCACTCAGAGAGTTTACCTCTCTTTACTAGAAATTCACTTTTCTTATATGCTTACACTCTTATGAAATTTTTAAACTCGGAGTAGAAAATTGTCTATATTGCCGTCCCTGGTTTCTGCACATGAAAGTATTTTATTAGACATGTCATCCCTTTTTAGGAATGAAAAGTTTCAAGTCTTTTCCGTACTTGACGCATTCGAATCTAAGTGGAAAATGAAAGTCTACATCGGTCGTAGCTTGTCTTTTATTCTATTCTTTAATCATTTGTACCTTCTGAGTATAACAAATGATTTCATAATGGGTTCAGATATTACTAAAATTAAAAACAACTGAACCCGAATTGCAATATTCTTTTTTTCTAGTTTCGATCGGCAGCACCAAACCCAAAACTACCTGATATTCTCGTTTAATTATTATAAATGAGAATTTTTCTTGAAAAATCGTTGAACTTGAAACGTTTTATTTTAGTCGAATGTAAAAACCATGTTTTGGCAAGAATTGTTTTGACCACGATAACTCTTCTAAAATTCCAGGTAGAGATTTTTAAAGATATGATAAAGAAGTATCGACAGCTTTTCTCCTTTCTTGCATTCAAACTTCACCCTTAATTGTTTTTTGAAAAAACAAAACCGCTACGGAGTGCCTTCAAAATTTCAGTTGAGCTGTACTTAAAATTCACTTAGATACATTCCAAAAAGAATAGAAGATAAAATCATATATTTTATTCATTTGAGGATTTTATCAGGAAATTTTTTTTTTTTTTCTTTTTTTTTTTTTTTTTTTTTTTTGCTAAACATAAATATTTTGGAGTATTTTAGTGTTTAGGAGTGAGAAATTAATATAAATTATATTTTTTATGTTTAGCTCCTTCGTATTATAAATAGAAAATTTTGAAATGGATAAATGAAATTTAATAAATGTTCATGTTGAATTATTTATTATTGTTACTAGTTTCGCCATTGTTTGGCTCATCAGACCTATTTACATTTTTTTTTTTTTTTGATTGAACAACACATTTCACTGGGAAATCACAGATAACATATCACAGTTCCAGAAAGAATACATTCGACGAGAGACAGTCCAAGAGTTAAAAAGTGGTTAAATATTTAAAAAAAAAAATTTATAAACAAAATAAATGTAAATAGGTCTGATGAGCCAAACAATGGCGAAACTAGTAACAATAATAAATAATTCAACATGAACATTTATTAAATTTCATTTATCCATTTAATGGGGGGTCAGATAGGCTAGTCGGTAGCGCATCATCCTGCTAACCAAGTGGACCCAGGTTCGAATCCGACTCGAGGCATTCGGCTAAAATCTGACCCCCGGGATAGGGACAAATTTAAAAAAATATAGTATCGTAAAATGGCTTATGGTTAGAAAGACCGAGAAGTCAAAAAAAAAAAAAAAAAAAAAAAAAAAAATTATCCATTTAAAAATTTTCTATTATTAATACGAAGGGGCTAAACATAAAAAAGATAATTGATATAAATATTTTGTTCAATTTTCAAAAATGTTCTCTAAAGCGCGTGCAAATCAATAATTCACTAGAATCATTTAATTTACATATTCAACAATGTTTGTAAATTTGCTAAATATGAAAAATCTGCTAGGGATAATGATATATACCCCTATATATATATATTTATATTATAGGACCATAAAAACTTTTTAAATAATTACTTTTGCTATAAATTTATTTAAATAAAATTGATTGAGGAGTTACAGCAAAAAGGTGCATTTCCTAAAGGCTTGGGCTGGCCCCTCAATCGTTAAAAGAAGAAGAAGAGGTGATATTATGGATTGGGTAGGAGTCGAAGGTATTTGTGGTTGCGGGTCTTAAGCAGCTGAAGGTTATAAGTTGCGGGGAAGACGGTGGCTGGAAGCGAGTTCCAGTCTCTAGAGGTCATAGGGATAATAGAGTTGGCGAAAGTTAAGAAAAGGTTCTGCAACTTGTACGACGGAAATGAAAATCAAATTATAAATTGTTTTGTGCAACTCCCCCCCCCCCCTACCTCTAATCATCCTCCACCTTACCAACCCTATCTTCTCTCCCACCTCCGACCACACTCCACCCCATTTCTAGTTCTCTAGGTTCTAGGAGCCTACAGATTATTAATGTATACAAAATTTGCTTGAGTTTGGTCCAAAGGTCTATAATTTTCATTTTTGACCCTCCCTACTCGATATACCATATGTAAGTAATATTCTGGAATATCATATTAGCTGAGAGACACCGGCTGCGGGTAAAAATTTGATATTATTTGGTATATTATTTTGATAGCAGCTGGTGAACCAAGCGTTGGTCGGTAAGTTTTTCTTTAATTAAAAGCGTTAAATCAAAATTCTTTTTAATTTTAAATTCAGGTAAATAAGTTGATTTTTATTTGCAGGCAGAATTAAGTAAAATTGAAATAAAATTTAGTTTTTATTTTGTTTTTTTGTTAACGTTTTCAAGCAATCCTGTTCACAAAGTTTGGAACTTAAATTTAATTGGAAATAATATTAACATACACAGTAGTTCCTTCATTGACCCTTTTAGGGTTTTCAAGAGCATGAAAATACCGTTCTAATTAATTCTTTCATTAGGAAATTGTCATTTTCATTATCCTTGGGCTGTGTGGACAGACAGACAGACAGACAAATTTTGTTGAGCGAGGTTTCTTTCATATCTTGGCTTGAAACGTGTAAACTCAAAGTTTGGAATGATTTTGCGCAATGTACAAACAAAACCTTAATTTTATAAATATTCTTCTTCTTTATATAGATTTAAGATAATATAATTAAGAATTTATATATAAGATAGCTATTTACGCTATGGAAAATATATTTAGATATTATTAAGAGTGACTGTACCGTACATTTATTTGATTATTTGTTCGAGTATCTTAATCAGATTTCTCCCCATAAGATTCTGTGTTTATTTCTGAGTTAATTTACTGTAGCGGCCCGCTGTTGCTTTGGCGACGAACCTTTAGACACGGCCGCTAGATGACTCAGTCAGATCTTGCGACACTTTTGCATGACTGATAATATATCAGTCATGCTATAAGTGAAGCAACTCGATCTCGGCTGAGCATCGAATCATCGAACCCATCGAACGATCGCATCAAGCATCGAATCGAGCATCGAATCATCGATCGCATCGGATCGATCCGATTGGAGGGGCCAACCGCCAACTAGTAGCCCCTCCCCCTTTAACAAAGGGGATGGCACCCAGCCCGGCTTTCCACCAGGGCACAAACAACGCCATGCACACATTGTTAGGACCCCATCGACTTGGTGGGGGGCGCGGACACGCACCACAAAGCACTCAGCACTCACGAGCGCCCTAACATTTACTCTAATTAAAAATTTTATATCTTGAAAACGGTACAGCCAATTTCCTTAAAATTTAAATATATAATTTTCATGATTCAAATGGCTATACCCGAGGGGTGAACCGCGACCTAAAATCGCGTACACCTACTTCCACTTCCACTTCCAAGTAGAAGACAATAAATGACAATAGATTATCTAATGAATTCCAAAGTAATTCCAAAAATTCCAAAGACGGTGTACACCTAATTCCAATCGCGGTTCACCCCTCGGCTATACGTATATATATATATATATATATATATATATATATATATTTCGAAACATAAATTCAAATTTCTACAATGTTCAAAATTACATCATGAGGGAAAAATTTGTTAATGATAAGAAGAAGGAAAATTTTCCCAAGACTTGTTATAATGACTCATAATCTCGTTAATAACAGCACAACTCAATGAAAAGACGCCGGGCCGTCTACCTATGTCTGACAAGAGTCACAGGGAGCGTCTATACTCAAGTAGACACATGACCTGCATTTCTAAAGGCTCACTATACTAAGGGCCGGTTGTATGTCGCAAAGTAAATGCTTTTTAGCACTAAAACAGGGTAGATGGTAAATGGAGGGACTGGGATGACTAATCAGATGAAAGTGCCTGTCATCTGATTGGCTATCACGCCGGGCACAAGGTGAATTCTAAGGATTTACCCTTTGTCAACGTTTAAAAAGAGTTTACAAACCGACATACAACCGGCCATAAGAAAATAACTTATGTTATCAGACCTCAAGTTTTTTAAAGTAGACAGGTTGTATTATAACTAGTCAATATATAACTCGGATTTCAATAGAAATTTTCAACTTCATACTAGAAGGTGCACCATTTATCTAAAATCGCTTTTATTTTTGTAAAATAATGTTTACTTTTCTCAAAAAAAATTATTTAATTTTGATATTCTCTAGCTACTTAAATAGTCATCGGAGATAATTTTAGGCAATGAACTCTCTTTTAGGAAATTCAAAATTCAAAATGTTTCTTTATTAGAGTTTTTTAATAAGTAGAATATCTAGGGGGCTAAATCAGTATTTATCTTTCCACATACATTTCACCATTACTGCCTAACCCTTAAAGGTATACCAATTTATATGATGACCTTAAAAGTAATTTTTATTTCCAACAGAAATGTTAATGTGAGTGAAATGTCTAAAATCAATAGTTTACGACGAGGGGTGATCCGCGATTCGAAGTAGGTGTACACTTCTTTGGAAGTATTTTGGAAGTACTTGGAAATTTTTGGAAGTACTTGGGAATATTTGGAAGTACTTGGAAATATTTGAAAGTACAAGTGGGAGTAGGTGTACAGCATATTAGGTCGCGGTTCACCCCTCGGATTACGAGTTATGGGAATGTAAATATTTTTCAATATAAAAATTCAAGTCCAATTGATTAGCGAGATAATTTTTTGATTCATAAAATTTCGAATTTGGTTGATGACACAGATTTCAATAAATATTATTTATTATATTTTATCGATTTCATATATCTGGAGGTTCACAGTACGTTTTTAATACCATTTAATAAAATAGCATTTTGATTAAGAATTTTGTAGTTTAAAAGAAATTATATGAAAAGATTCAATTTCTTCTCTCCGGGAGCGAATCAACTAGAAATGCAAAAAAGTGTTTTTTTTTTCTCATTAGATATTTATTCAAATCTATTGAAATTTCATTTCTATGTGTTAGTTACATTTTTCTTTTACATCAATTCATTTTTATAGAATATTTGCATTTTAAAGGGTAGTTTATTTGAAGCCTAATAACTCCTTTGAAATAATTTTTATAAACATGGAATTAATAGATATTATAAAACAATTAATTATTAATAATTCAATTCAATTTTGGCTCAATATTTTTCATCAAAATTCTTTCAGTTTGTTTTTTGAGAAATTTCGATGAAAAAAAATAGCGTACTTTGGACACCTAGTTAATTATGTTAGGCCTTCCTGACGTTCTATTCAATGAATGACATGCTCTCATCTAAATTTTTAAAATAAAATTTTATATAATATAAAAATAATATCATTTTTTACAGGACTGGATCTCCTACTATACGCCTTTATGAAGATATTTATTTTTCACTTTTTTAAATTATATTCAGAGATGTTATCCATCACTAGAGAAACATATCCAATCTCTTTGTATATCTCTCTAAGTTTACAAACAAATCTCTAAATCCTTTATGTTATAATATCCCGACTTGAACTACTATAGGTATCTATATATGCCTATAGAGTTACAATAAAAGATTTTTAGCCAATGTGTACAAAAGAGGCTGTTGTTTGACCAATGGTCAAAAGGACCAGTAGGCTTGTGAAACTGTCCAGCTCTTATTACATGGGTCACTGATGCGCCTGTTTGCTTCCTGGTCAAATATCTCGTGTGAAGCTGGAGCCATCATCTGTCACAATTCTGTGTCACTTTAAAAAAAGCCGCGTCTTCGGACCAGCACGGGTCCCTCTAACATCATCGAATCTCTGTGATCTTCATCTCAAACAAACTGATGGCAAACATTCATCTTTCACAACAAGATAGATTGAATATTTTTTTTTTAAAAGATCTGATTTAAAAAGTTCGACATACAAAGATTTGTTCATCTTTTCATTTGGTTTATATTTGTCAATTATAAGTAAGAAGGTTACTGACCGAATTCTAAATAAAGCAAAGTCAGAGATATCTTAGAATTACTGGGCGTATTTAGGAAGTCTGAAATACAACCCTTAATTATCATATCTAATAAATCTTTACATTACTCGATTTGATCCCCAGGACGGAATGTTAAGGTAGTTCTTCCACAAATACAAAAATTCAAGAAGTCTTCGAAACTTGGAATATAAGTCATTTTTTTTTTTTTTTTTTTTATAATGATATTGATACAAGAAGAAGTTGCACCAAGAAGGTACAACCTCTGAAGTCCGTGGTGGACCCTTGTAACGTGAAGATAAGGGGAGATTTAGGGATTTAAAAGCGTAATAAACACACTGTTAAAATTTGAAGACGATTTACCACATCAAACATAAAATAATTGGAATTAAAAATGAAATTTTTTACATATGTTAAATTGGGAAAGGGTGGGAAAATTATCATTATTTTATTTATTTTCATTGAAGGACTTTCACGATCTTGATGAAAAACTAATATTTGTTAGAATAATATATTCAGAGTAACTTAAAAAAGAGGTGACTGTGGGTCAGTGGTTAGAGTGTCGGGTCGCTGACTCGGAGATCGATGGTTCGAGACCGAGTCTCGGCAGATAGATATTTGCAGTCGCCTCCTCTTGGAAAGTAATGGCAACCTACCAAGAGTACAATTGCTAAGTCACCTCTCCAAATTAGCCTTCGGAGTAGGCGTTAAAAAGTAGGTCCCGTATATCTGTGTAAAACAACTAAACACACTCAGCACAGGTATATGTGGAGAGGCGCCGACACCCGTTTCGGGTATGGCACTCGAAGAAGAAGAAGAAGAACTTAAAAAAAAATTGAAATTATTTACCTTGTAGTTTTGACAAAAAAATAAATAAAAAACATATTTGGGCGATTATTTTTAGTTGAGAGGTTATAAGTTCAATGGCTTGGAAACGATCCATTCATAAAGAGAATATAGTAGTGTGAAAAGTACAGTCACATTAAAAAACATAACCTAAAAATTTTAGCACCGTTCATGTGTATAGAGACGTTACGAGGCTAAAACTTTTTGTGTGGATTGTCGTGAAATAACTACCTTAAATTCCCACGAAACTTTTCATTTTTTTTTCTTATTCGTTTTAGAAATGTTTAAAACGTGAATAAAATTAATTTTCAAGTTTGATATTTTTTTTTTGATACCCAAGATAACTCAAGTAAGGAAAGGTCGTAGAATGTTTATTCTTATGTCAAAATGTTTTTATTTTATAAAAACGAACAACTGATTAGATTTTTAGGTTTTTGGATGACAAACACAAAAAATCAGAAAAAATTCAAATTTAGAGAGCTTTCGAATGAGAGTATGAGCTGAAATTTGGCAGACTGGTTTGTTTTTAAGATTATTTCCAAGATGTTTTCAGTGCTTTCTTCTTGGTGTAAATATATATTTACCTCTGATTTGCTTAAAAAAAATCAACAATTCTGCTATTCTTGGGAAGTAAAACCTTTTAATTTTAGATAAGTGTTTATATTAATAACTGAGGCGCTATGTCGAGTTATAATTTTCTCACTCAAACAGTTCATTGACAAAATAAATTGCAAAATCACTAAATCACTCATTTTTGTAAAAGTTTTTACTTATTCTTCTTCATTAGGAAACCCAAAATCTAATCATATAAATAGACGATTCATTTTAGATCAACTTACCTCAGTTCTCTAGTCCAGCGAAGAAGTGTTTCCGCGTTTTCCCTATTTTAAAGTTTCTCATGTGGTCCATTAATTATAAAATTATAATAAATAATTCCCCTACCTCCAAGACATGCTTTGTGCATAGCACGAGATTTGCCGAATTGCTAAGTCCCTTCGAGATTAAATTGGGAAAGTTACGAACCGAAATTTGTCAATATGTTTTTTCCCATGACTGGAATTCTCTAACCGCCTCCATCTTCCCCTAGACTTATAATGTTATAATATTCAATCCTTCATTACACAGATACACAAACATCTAAGTCCCTATCCATTTACTTAATCACTTCTCCTTTTCTCTTTGGTAATGGAAGGGTCTCTCAAGATCTATAAAAGCTGCACTTTCTTGCGTTTAACTGTATGAGAAAAGTCACTTATTCATTTATAAAAAACATACTTTCTACGACCTTCTGTTCTTGAGTTATTGTGGGCATTTAGATAATAACCCTGGCAAGCATACTTCTTATTAGTCGTAATAATGAATAATATATTCTGAAGCTAGGGTTGGGTATCAAATAGAAAAACAATTCTCTTTCTATCCTATGTGAGAATTCAAACAAAACAATAATGAAAATCATATGTTTGGAAAAGCAATTGTTTGCTCGAAGATAATCTAATCCTTGAAGCAAAGATAAATTCGGAACTTCGTGATATTCTGTCTGTCACTTCCAGTGGATGATAGTACGAGTGTTTATTTGAGTATGACGACAAAGGAGCAAATTATTTCTAAGGGGCTATATGTTTGTCATGGACATGAAGTATTGCATCAGAATCAATAATCAGATGTCAATGCACCGGCGCGTCATTGAAATATAAATAAATAATTGACCTACCATTCTTAGAACAGGGTCAACAATATTAGTTTAATATTCGTCGATTTGATAATGTCTAGAATAATATTTGTCAAACATTTATTGTTTTGGAAGAATTTATAAATTAATATCTTAATTGTAATATTTACTATGGCATACCTAGTATTGGTATCTACTATAAACGTGCAGGGAAAAATCTAAAACTATTTCTGTTTAAACAATTAAGCAAAGTCATAGTCTTACTCTTATATAGTCAACACAAAATTTACAGAATTGATAGTTTGGTAGTTGACTTGTTTATCGAGAGAAAAATTTCTGTTAAAACCACATTCACATTTTTAATGAAAAAATCTCATCAGAATCCACGACGTTTCAACACTAATTTATTTGTGCAGTAATTTTCAAGTATTGTGGATGAAGTATGTTGATGTTTTGTTGGTTTTAGTTGAACTCTCTCTTCCAATTTTAAGAGATATTAATTATTTTGATAAAATATGTGTTTGTTAGTGAGTGGCTAAATTTGGTCTGCGCTCTATACCAAAAACCAATAAGAATACGAAAATGAAATTCTATTTTGACTTTTTCCTTCGAGAGTTATCCTGGATGGCCTGAGACATTGAATTTACTTGAAAATTCTCAATTTTTTTATTTCATTCTTACCATGTTTAGAAATGTTTGAAATAATTTTCAGGAATTGGTCTATGTATTTATGTCTGTCCGTCATACCCAAAACGAAAAGTCGTAGAAAATTCCTTCTGGTGTCAAAATATGTACATTTTCAAAACGAAAAACTGATTAGATTTTGGAATTTCTACCTTTGGAACATCCTAATTAAAATCAGTGAAAAAAATCCCTGTTACATGGGTTGCATAATCTACCCCTTTATATAGTTTTTTGTAATGTAACTTTTATTTTGAGATTCAATTTATAGGGTAAAAAATAATTTAGACCTATAATTAATTATTTTGAAGATGTATTTATAAAAAATATAAAAAAGTCAACTCTCGAAAATTCAGAGTGCCCTCTTAAAGATTATATCTACTTTAATTTTATAGTGCAGATCTGTAGATCATTGGTTCTCAAACTTTTAAAATGATGTACCACTAAAATAAACTTCCATAAATTCATATACCACTATGAGCTAATTTCATAATTTGAGTTGGGGAGAGACGATTAGAAGTTTATCTTATCTCATGCCAGGGGGTCAAAGAAAAAAATTAATTGTTTGTATATACTAGCATGCATGCTAAGTTTTTCTTGTAGTGGAGTTTTTTGAGATTTTTGAGAATCCATCTTCGATCGATTTAGTATATTTGAAAAGTTATTGACTGTTATTTAAAAAATAAGATGGATAACCACATCGAATTACCTATCAATTTGGAATTCCTTCTATTCTACCTTTTCAATAATAAAGATGGATCATTTAAAATAATGATAAAATTTATAATATTATTAAAACTTGATATTTAAATATATTACTAGAAAACAAAAAAATAAATAAAAAATCATGAACATGACCAAATGAATTTTTTCCGAGGCCATAAAAAAAATGTATAATATAATTTCACCCAAAAAAAAGGGATTTTTTTAGCATCTTGGAAGCAATCATGATTAGAAAAACTTAACAAGTCAGCCCGTGGAAATAAGAATCTTTTATATTAATCCACTTTGTGTTATGAATAAAATAAATTTAGAAAGAAAAGATGGAGGAATCAACAACATTAGTCATCTTGTAAATAAAACAGATTTAAATCAGTAAAATGACTATATTTATAATTTTCTCATTAATATATTAAAGAATAATAACACATTAACGAGAATTGTTTTGATCACGCTTTTTAAACAAGATATATATCGCGAGACTACTGCTAGTTGAAGCCATTGGAATCTGCTGAGTCTTAAGTCTGGATCAAGGGAGAATGAAAAAGATGTGATCCATCTGGTTATAATTCTTTAATATATTAATGAGAAAATTATAAATATATTTAACTTCATTATTTCAAGTTAGAAATATATAAATTCAGATATTATTTTCACTTAATATTTGACAAAAATCACCTGCTTTCGATTCTCTATCGAATCAAATACAGGAAACATACGATTCAGTAAAATGACTTTTAAAAACAATAACAAATCCTTTGAATTCAATTTTATCATACTTTAGCTGAATTTTGAATAAAAAATTTCAATTTAATTACACATTGCTATTTGGTTGGTGCAATTCTTAAAGCCATTAATGATTTCTTATCAAGGAATGTTTGTCCAAGGTCATTTAAAAGGCCCAAAGTTACAATTTTTTTTTTTTGTTTTCTTAAAATTTAACTACAAGAATTCTTATAGTTACTATAAAAAAAAAATTTGCGCCATTGCTTATGTAACACATTTAATTAAATACTTCCGATCCAATAGCCGATAGTACCGAAAATATGTTCTCAATTACACCTATTCAACCTGACCTTATAAGTCTTTTTATTCAAGCTATTATTTTACAAAATTCGAATTTCCTTCTTTTTTTAACCGACTTCAAAAAAAAGAGGAGGTTCGGCTGATTTTTTTTTTTTTTTGTATCTATGTTACTCGATTTTTTCGCCAATTGTGAAACGATTTTGATAATTTTTTTGCATTGGGCTCAGTATAGCTTCCGATTGATACCATATTAATTTGGTCAAGTTCTAATGATATTATCAATGACAAAATAGCGGAAATCTCCAATTCATATGAGCATATAATCGAAATTATAATAGAAAATATTTTATAAAAAAAAAACAATCTTAAAACGTTCATTTAAAACCCGCTAACGTTTCAAGATAATTCCTCTATTTATAAATTGAATTTTATTATCATTTTGTGATTCATTGGCACGAATCTTTCTCTTACGAGAAGCATGCAAGGTATTATCTTAAGTCTCACTATTGGCAACATCACTAAAAAGAGAAAAATAAAAATAATTTTTAGAAAAAAAATAAAACCGACTTCAAAAAAATTAAATGCAACAAAAAAAATAATAGGAACTCAAAAATAAATTAAATTGCACTAAAAGGGATAAAAGAATTATCTAATTTAATTAAAACTAAACGTCGAAATTGTTACATGAAATCACTTCTTGAAGTCGGTGCTAAACATAAACATTTTATGAATATCACTCAACTCGTTTGGCGGGTAATGAAAACAACATCGCGTAAGCTCGCTTATATAGTTTCTTTAGCACCGACTTTAAAAAGTGATTTCATGTAAAAATTTCGTCGTTTAGTTGTAACTAAATTAGATAATTATTTTATACCATTTAGTGCATTTTATTTTATTTCTGAGCTCCTATTATTTTATTTGTTGCATTTTATTTTTTTGAAGTCGGTTTTATTTTTTTTCTAAAAATTATTTTGTTTTGATTTTCTAAAATATAAATCATTCCAATGAAGAAATATATTTGTAGAAGAAATTGAAAGTGCTTGGGGTTGATGAACTTGATTGTAACGAGATAAGGAGCAAACAAAACCCTGACCAAACGAATGTCCAAAATATTGTCCGCGACGTCAATCCGTCTGACCTGCGCAATAAGTCCTCTCTTTCTAGGAATTCCTCGCCAGTTATGAAACATTATTTGGATCCAAAGGCTCTTAATTAATATCTATTAATTAGTCACCAACTGAAATATGATTAATTAAAGAGACATTGAAAAAGATATCAGTTTCTTTTCTGAACATTCATTCAAATTCCGAATTGTATATTTATTAGTAAAATATATTGTATATCATGATAATTATGAGGAATAACTCAGAAAATACAACTGCTTAGTGCTCACCTGTATCTGATTCTATCAAGCTAATTTTTTTTTTTAAGAAAACACCAGAAATTGTCAGCAAGTAAAGCAAAGGTGTTACGGATTATTTTTATTATTATATTTTGTCTCGAATATCTGTGGAGAGGGGCCTCCAAGCATTCTCTTGTCACACTGGATGCAATTCAGAAACGAGCAATTAAACTTCTCTGGCTAATCGAAGAAACGTTTCTGCCCTTTCCCTGTACTACAGATACTATCGTGGTGTCTGGTCAATAGAGCTGAAATCAATTATTCCCCTAAAGGCATCTTTACTAGAAACACGCGGTTTTCGAAAGCTCATCAACCCTTCGCTGTCAAATTGGATAAAAATCGAACCAACGCTTTCGCTAACTTTTTTATCCCTATGACCTCAAAAGACTGGAACTCATTTCCAGCCATCGTCTTCCCTTCGACTTATAACCTTCAGCTGTTTAAGACCCGCATCCACAGATACCTTCGACCCCAAAATAGACAAAAAATGCTAAGCTTACAATAATTCGCATAGAGCTGAAAATTGTTACAGGTCTTAAATACACTATTACAAAGGAAATATCAAAAATCCCCATCCTCCCGACCTCTGCTAACAAATTTATCCAAGTTCAAAGGTAAAAACAATCGATTTTTTGCATTTTTCTCGTAAATGGTAAGTGTTATCGTAAAAATAGGTCAGACAAAAGTTGTAGATCATCCAATTCTCTACAAAAATTGTTAATATACTTATTTTTCTATATAATCACCATTCCTGAGATATCGCGATTCCAAAAGTTGGAGACGTCGTGTTCTACATAATATGCACACATTTTCACACCACCTATGAGGTATAGCCCAGTATATAGAGGATCCAAAAATTGTTCAGGTTACATTAATTGCAGGAAATCTAGATTAAATTTTCTATAATTCAAATAAAGTTTCATCTTAATTGGGTAATGGTAACCCGTGCCGCAATGAGGTTGAAGTTTTGAATAACTGCATTTTTTTAAAAAAAATCTCAGTTTTTTCTTCATGAAATAAAAACCACTCATGTTTTGTTTACTTGAAGGTTTACTTGGACCACTTTTTTGTTAAAACTCTTAGATATCCAAAATTTTCTAAGACATGAAATGATCAATTTTTTCAAAAAAAGTATAATAACAATTTTTGTAGGGAATTGGATGATCTACAACATTTGTCTGACCTATTTTTACGATAACACTGACCGTTTACGAGAAAAATGGGAAAAAACGATTTTTTGTCCTTTGACAAATTTTTTTGAAGAGGTCGGGTGGATGGAGATTTATGATATTTCATTTGTAATAGTGTATTTATGACCTGTACCAATTTTCAGCTCAATGCGAATTTTTGTAAGCTTAGAATGTATTTTGACTTGACTACCAATATAGGCCAGAAGGGTTGTATTCACCCTTTCTTAAATTTAACTTGAATGACAAAAAGACATACAGGTGACTTGCCCTCCGAGGTGCAACCAGATCTGACATTAGAATGCATAACAATTTTTTTACTCAAAAGTTTAATCATCATCTCTAAAAAAAATTCGTAGTCTAGTGATTCAGTGACTCAGTGAAACATAATTTTTTGAAAATTTTCATAAATCAAAACCGTCAAAATACCTAATCTAATTAAAATATATTGCTTGACTCTTTGTTTAGATTCAGAATCACTTGATCGTGGAATTATTTTAACTATTAAGATCAAATCTTTGACAAAAAATCTTTACTCGTACCCCTGAGATGTGGCTCCGCCTCGTGGACCAAGACAAGTGCCCGGATTGCATTTGTGGCATTTGGGTTGAATTCTCGAAGGGGTAAAACAACCTTTATCTGACATACTATAAAAATTATCGGATTCATCTTACTCTTAGTAGTTGAAAATCTCGAGGGATTTTCTTAGAAAAATCTTAATTCTACTATCGGCAATTTGCATTTTTAAATTCGAATTTTTTTATCGCACACCTGCCGAAAATTGAATTTTAATGTGTGTTTATGCACAATAAAAATTATTTTGGTTTCCTAGCGACAAAATGAAATTTTGCATATTGTTTGATCCTTTTAATTGAAACAAACAAAAAATAATGAAAGCTGAGATTCCAAATGCCAAAAGTGGTGAAAATAGTAAAAAAAAATATCAAGGCTCGCTAAGAGGTCTGCAGATTTAGAGTAATTTAGTAATTTTTTGTAAGTGAACGGCTTGAGCTATGAAGCTGAAATTAGGCTAGGAGATGCAGTTTTCTTAATACAAACAGGTTTGCTATATTTAATCACATTAGCTATTATCGTTCAATAGGGCCATCCACAAATTACGTCGCACGTTAAGGAGGGGGGTGGTCAACAAAGTGTGACACCGTGTGACAAGGGGGAGGGACGAGTCATAAGCTTCGTGACGTCACATGTATAAATCTAAAGTATTAAAACTCAACTTTAAAATGTTCATGGATACAAGATCATTGAATTTTGTATCGTTCATTTGATTTGTTATGTTTTGTATAATTTCTAAACTGCTTGATTTATTATTGATTTTATGAAAAAAAGATTTTAAATCAGAGGCGGCTGGGGACTTCTCATCAACCAGGGGATGCTATCCAAAAAACTATCTTTATTTTATGAAATTTTAATTTAATTTTTGCTTTTTTTTTGCAAATTTCATCGAATACGGCATCATTTTCGTTATTTTTCGAATTTAAACATTAGATTAAAAGAAATATATTTTGGGACCTTCGCCCCAAATGGATACTGCTTTGTGTGAGTGATAGATAGGAGTCAGAAATTAATTATAGCAAGCTATGATCAAGAAAATAGCTAGAAACTTTTTTAAACTTTTAAAACTTTTTTAATCATCATTCTCAATTTCTGAAGAAAATTTCTCAAGAAAATAGCTAAAAACTTTTTAAAACTTTTTTAAACTTTTTTAATCAACATTCTCAATTTCTGAGGAAAATTTCTCAAGAAAATAGCTAAAAACTTTTTAAAACATCTTAAAACATTTTAAAACATCTTATAACATCTTAAAAACATATTATAACATCTTAAAATATCTTTAAATATCTTATAACATCTTTTACATCTTATAAAAATCTTGGGACAGCGAGCTCTATCAAGTAAAATGGAATTCTAGTATGCTCGACGATTATTCTTAGATCATCAAGAGGAATGTTCCACAGACGAAATGTAGCATCATTTCTTACTTTCTAGATGACTCAGACTGTTTAAATATTGTGTAGTTAAGAATTTAGAAAGTATTAAAATGTTTTATATTAAAAATGCCTCTCTCTCGGAAATGAAAACCCGGGTTCATATTTGAATTAAGGAGAAAAAGTACTATCGAATCATATATTTTTCTTTCTGAGACAAAAAAGAAATTCTTATTTGTTCCTCAGAGTTATTGTTTTTGACTTTAGAGATTTAGGAGTCGAAACCAAGTGGATAACGCAGGAAAATTGTAATAATTATTTTAATTTCACCATGGAAGATTTTTCTATTAAATATTAAAAAAATACTATTGTTGTCCTAATATTAATATGTACGATAAATAGGTCCATCTAATGGATTGGCGGTTGTCTAAACGTAAGGGGTAATTTCTTACGGTTTTGTTTATGTTGATGAATGGATTGAAATGGATCCTTGGCTAATAGAACTGTGCTACGAAACACAAATACAAATACATATTAGGACAAATTCTAGAATTTTAGTAGAAATATTTTTATATTGCGATATCAGAGGGGATCATCGTCTCCTGAGGGTCTTGAAATTCGTGTGACGTAATTTATGGACTGCCCCTGATGCCTAGTTTAATTTGAAGTGACACACAATGTCGCATGGAGAAAACTGCAATCTTTTAATTATTTAAACTTTAAATTTATTAGAAAAGAAAGAATTTAATTATGCACCCGAGTTACCCACATTTGGGGCAATCGCACGGGTCAACATGTCCTTAGCCCGTAATGGACAAGTCTCGCCATGAGGAAACCACCTTCATGATCATGGTAACCCTTGCGCCAGGCAAGTATTCCCTCAGGAGACGATGAATCCCCTCTGATATCTCAATATAAAAATATTTCTACTAAAATTCTAGGTATCGCAATATAAAAATATTTCTTCTAAAATTTTAGAATTTGTCCTAAAAATTAAATTCTTTCTTTTTTAATAAATTTAAATTTTAAATAATTAAAAGATTGCAGTTTTCTTCATGTACCATATATCAGCGCGGCGCGGCGCGACCCGCAAAACAACAGGCCGTGGGAAGGCACCTTAAGATTGTTATTCATTGTTAAGCCATATTGATTAATAACAAAAAAAGAGCAATGTCGAATATTTGTGCATTTCTAAATATATGTATTTTTAAAAAATAAATTATTTGAATTGCTATTTAATATCATCATAATCTCAAAAGTTCTTGTTGGAATTATCAAAAAGAACATGAAATACAAATTATGATTTGATAAAAGAAATATTTCTTCATTTGTTTAAAATATTCTCCTTAGAATAGGGTGGGCTTGAAAAGGGTTTGGAAATTTAAAAATATTCACTTAAAAAGTTAACATGTGGTGGGATGCTGCTGGTTGAGAACACCATAACTTTCCCATTATTAGAGAAAAGCATATTTAGACAAGTGTACGCTTTTGTCCTCGTTTGGTATTTTTTAAGGAGACTTTTGTGTTTATTCGTGAATTTTGGCTACTTCAATTCATAAATAAAAGATTTCTAATTTTGAATTTTAAACTCAAATTTCAAAGTTTAATTATTTTTGAAGCTCGTGCTTGTTTATTAGAGAAGAAGATATATATTACTACGGCTTTTGTTCTGACGAGATAAAGCAAATAATCCCTCCAAAGGTTTCATTTGGGCGAAATATACGATTTTCCAAGATTCAACACCCTTACGCGCGCTTAATTAGAAACTAACCGAACAAAAGGATTCGCCAACTCGTTTGTTCCCGAGGGGTGAACCGCGATTGGAATTAGGTGTACACTTCTATGGAATCATGTGGAATTATTTCGGATGAAAGTGGAAGTAAATTTTAATTTTCCTCATTAATATATCAAAAAATAATTGATACGTCAACGAGGATTATTTTGACCGCGCTGATTTGAAAAAAAAGAAGATATTTTTATCTCGTGAGACTACTGCGCATTACTCTATTGGAGTCTGCGGAGTATTAAGTCTGGACCAAGAGAGAAAAAGATGTGATCCACCTAGCTACAATCCAACGTCATTTCGCGTATAGCCCGCTAGACATTCGGATGGATCACCAAGTGAATTTGAAATCTCAGATGTTATATATTCGATCTCCCAGTCCAGAGCGCTAGATCTATTAGCATGTATGTTAGATGCCTGCCATTAATTAACTGAAGGTTTTCTACATTTGATTCAATCGCGAATCTAATGTAGGGAATTTTTGTCAAATATTGAGTGAAAATTTTTTTTTTTTTTTTTTTTTTTTAATGATATTGATGTGAGAAGGAGATACACCAGAAGGTGGATCCCCTAAAGGACTGTATGGGCTGGCCCCTCCATCGTGAAAAGAACAGAGTAGAAGGAAAAGAAGCCGGGATCACGAGCCAATCTCAGAAACTTAGATACAATTCAATATCCAATTTACTAAGGTTTTAGGGGCTTCGAGCAGTGGTAAATTCTCCGCGCGATAAATTAGGTTAAATTTATCTCTCACTTAATTTTTATTACCAGACCCTATACTTACAGAAAAAATGTCTGGGTATAGCCGGGAATCGAACCCGAGACCTCCGGGTTGCCAGTCAGTTACTCTGACCATTACACCACGGAGGCGGACTTATATTATATTTGAACTTATATATTTCTAACTTGATGATCTAATGATATTAAATAAATTTTAATTTTCCTCATTAATATATCAAAGAATAATTGATAATTTAAAATTAAAATTTATTTAATATCATTATTTCAAGTTAGAAATATATAAGTTCAAATATTATTTTCACTCAATATTTGACAAAAATTCCCTACATTAGATTAGCGATTGAATCAAATGTAGAAAACCTCCAGTTAAAGTGGAAGTAGTTGTACACGATATTAGGTCGCGGTTCACCCCTCGTTTGTCCCCATGACTTCTAGAGACTGGAACTCTCTTCCCCTGACCGTCTTCCCAACAACACATAATCTTGAGTCTTTCAAAACCCGCATCCATAGATACCTTCGACTCCGACCCAATCACTAAATCTATTCTTATTTTCACGATGCATGGGTCCACCCCGGACTACAGGGGTTGTAGCTTTTTGGTGCAACTTCTTCTTGTATCAATATCATTATAAAAACAAAAAGAAACAATATCGAAATGTGGTCCATAATAATGGATTAATTTCCAATACATTGCATTTGCATCTGTCTCGAATATGACTGGTATCTTTGGAGAGGGGTCTCCAATTCAATTCAGACCAGCCTTATCTAGCTCGCGCAATTCCATGGCTCATCATAAAACTAACTACGCCCTTTCTCTTTATTATTATAGATACTAACATAATGTTCGTTCTGAGAGTTAGAGTTAACAATTCCACTAAATCGTTATTTGAATAGAAGTCGCGATTTTCAAAATCTCAATACCCCTTCGCTGTCAAATTAGATTCAAATCATAGCCGGAGGAGTGCGATTCAGACCGTATCCCTTAAGTTTTAACTCCCAGAAAACTTCGTTCTTATTTATCATTGACGAGAAGAAATTAAGTGAATATGTCGATTTTTAGGGCCACATTAACTACAGGGCAAAATTGGCTATAGCCCTGTGGCGCGCCAGCCTTTTTGGACTGCAATTTTGCTTTGATCAAATCAGTTTGACGGCTGGAGCTAGGAAACTAAATACTTATATTTAAATTATACATTTAATGTTACTTCTGTTTTTTGTTTACTTTATATAGTTTGTTTTTGTTCAGATAGGTTATTTGAATTTTGTATTTTCTTTGCTTATTGGTAATATACTGACTTTTTCTAGCTCTGAAAAATTTGTAAAACTGAAACCGATTACCCCGCAATCGCTTTAACCTACTATGTATATTTTCTTATGAAGAGGGGTACATAATTGCTAGTAGCCCATGGGCGCTAAATATCTTAGGACGGTCCTGCGAGTTTTCCATAATTTTATGTTCTATACTCACAAAAATGATCTAAAAATGGCCACTTTGGGGCTCTCACACCGTCATTTTAAAGCGAAATAAATTTTGTATAAATTAACCCTATTACCTTAGGTACTTAAGGGGGTTCGGGACTGTTTATCATTTTTATAAGAAAATTATCAAATTTTTACCATCGAATTATTGATGTTTTAAATATTTATTCCCAAAATTTGAAGTTGATCGTCTTTCCCATTACCGAGAAATAAATTATTGAAAATTGTCCTTTTAACATGGTAGTAAATGGACCGAGCTTTTAAAAGGGCTGTAACTTCTATACAAATTATACCTAACATTTTCAACAAATGTATACAGATCAATAATTCAACTTTTATGAATCGAATGATACATTTTTCAATAAATTTGATAGTCTAGTTATAATTAGTTATTCATAAATGTACAAATAAAAAGCCAACAGAATATAACAAAAGCACTAGTGTAGAATTCCAACTCTATTTCTTGAAATCGATTTTGTGTTAAATAAATGTTTTTATAATGAGAAAAAATTGATCTCAATATTCTTTTTATTAATATTATCAAATCTAAGATTTTTATTCGAAATTAACCTCATTATTAACAATTTTTTTTATTAAAAAATTTAGTAGGCAGACGATGTCACTCTGTAGAAATACAAAAGATTTTTTCGAAGTTCAACCAGATAGATAAGCTGTGCCGAAATCCCTTAAATAAGAGACCTTATAGAGAAATCTCACCCTCATGATAAATATATATATATTTATAAAGAGATATATATATATATATATATATATTGATCCAACAATAAATAGGATTCTTCGCAAAATATTCAATCAATTAAAATTAAAATGGGATTTTTGATTAAAATCAATACAAATAACTTGTAAATTTCAAGCTTGTATCTCAATTAGTTTGCTCTGATAGACGGGCAAACATATATGTTTGTATTTTACTTTTATGCGAGATTCTAAAAGTTTAATAAGAGGTTTAAGCATTTCGAGGAGCACGTGTTTCGATTTTATCATACCGGGTTAAAGAAGCTTTCTTTACATCTTAAGTTATTGATTCAATTTTCAAAACCCACTTACTATTAACAAAATATATTTTTCATAACACAATTTTCTAAAACCTAAATTTCTAAGATATAATCATACATAAAATCTCAAAATTTCAGAGTTTACATGTTTAGTCATTAAAAGAAATAAATATATTTTTGAATGTCAATCGATTTTAAATGGATTTATAATCGAGCTGATTAAGCTCTATCAAATGCTTAATCGCTAAATGAAAGTCATTTGGGCGAATACAAAGCTTGATGTTGAAAGATGCGATGGACTGTCGGTGAAAGCCAATTTGGCCAATTAGTTGGACGAGACGGTCATCTTCCTGTTTTTCTCCGAGGTCAACACTCCCGGACCAAATATTGATTTGATGGGTAAAGAAATTTAAAGAGACATCATTCCATTCGTTATGAAATACAAATAGATAATTTCCTTCTTCTGTTACTATAACCATCCTTCTGCTCACCACCATGCTGATTTTATTGAATAGGCCCAAGAGATTCTTTCTTGGGGTATCAAGTGACTACAATTGTTGAACAAAATTTTTTATATTCACACTTAAAATATTATACAGTAGTATAAGAACCAAATTATATATCGTCGACTTGGAGTGTAAGCATGCTAACTCAATTTTTTATCAAATATGACATATTATTACCGTTCGAAAGAAAAAGAGATCCAGCATCGTCCAAGTAAAACTACTACTTAAAATTACGATCGTAAGTTTTAGAAAAAAAATGTGAAAAATAGTTTTTTCAAACAACAATGTTAAATTTTGTTTGTATTTTCTCTGCCCTGTAAAATTTCCTTGTTGTGAATATATACATATATATATATTATATAATATATATAGTAGTATAACAACCAAAACAAATTAAAAAAATTTGACTGAATATTTCCTTCATAAGTCCTAGTATAAAACAACAAATACCTTTGTACCTACATAATATTTGAATTAATTTTACACTTTAGTGAGAATTTTTTTTTAAACTCAGATTTAGTGAGTAATCATTATTGGTAACGATTGCTGAAGTCAAGGAGGAATCGAATTAAAACCAATAATAGGGATCGATTCTCATTTAATACTGGAGGAATAATCTTGTTACATTCCATTTTGATTGTTTTGGCCATTTAAGATAGCCAATGAAGGAACAGCAATAAAATTAAAAAGACAGATTAGTGTAAATCCATAAGTAAAACTCTGTTAGGATGTCTCTCTCTTTATTTAGGTAACCCCCTGTTCATTATCCATTCTTACCCGACCACCGAGGGACATCGCAGTCTCTTCTTGATTATCCCAATGATAGAGATACTACCATACAAATTTTCCCGGAATAGAAGTTGCTGTCCAGAATCTCGTTTGAATGTCGAAATGTCCCGGAATTTCAAAAAAAACGTCCATTAAGAAATACTATTGGAAAAATTCATAACAATATAATTTTAGATTTATTATTAATAGATTTTATAGTAATTGTATTTTTTGAACCCCCTTCCGCCCTCAATTTTGGCCCCCGAAAAAATAATGCCTCTTTTTTTTAATATAGATCTCTTTTATAGTAAATTTCATTTTTCATGTTTTTTTTTTTTTTTTTGGCTTTAGAGAACTATGCCCATACAGCCACGCAATTAATGATTCTATAATTTAAAGTGAAAAATGATGGTACAATTGAAGAAAGAAAAAACTGTTAAATATGTATCTAATTTATAACTTGAAAATTTTATAATTTTAATTTTTGGTTCGATTTCAACCAAAATCTAATCAGCTCTTATAATCTCAATTTAAATAAGCTGACATGTTCTGATGTGGCCATCCACTTGACTTTACCATAGAACCTGGCCCCTCACTTACATTAATATCTAATAAAATTATTTATAATCATCTAGGGGAAGTGGGTTAGTTTTTGAATTTTTAGACTTCTGGGGACCCACTGATTGTGTATATAAAATTTGGTTGTGTTTGCTCAAACGACCTAGATTTTCAATTTTTAACCCCCCTTGAACCCCCTTAATTTTGGGTCGATATGCACCAAAATCTAGTCAGCTCTTAATCCCAATGGACCAAAACTACGTGTGAAATTTGGTTTCGATATTCACGCTAGTTTTTGAGCTAGCTCGTCCACAAAAATTTGGTAACGCACGGACTAACTAACTAACAGACTAACAGACATTTTGACAAAACAATTATTATCTCAAAAAATATAATTTTTTCGATGTTTACTTATTAGAGCTCTTTTGTCTATCGAAATACCTAGGTTTCGCTCAAATTTTTTAATCGAAATAGTTTCAGCCGTTTTTGAGATATTTCGAAAAAAAGAAGGAAAAAACTACTTTTTTCATAATGATTACAATACTTGACCATACCCTGTATGGTAAAGTAAAATCTAAGAAGTGAATTACTGTTTTGATCAATTAAGCTTTGTTTTAGAGAGTACACAAGCCTTTGAACTAACGCATTAACGTACATACTAACAGAGAAAACATAAAAAATAATTTTAAGAAAAAATAAAACCGACTTCAAAAATTAAACGCAACAAATAAAATACAGACGCAAAAAGTATAAAATAATTATTATCTTATTTAGTTAACTAAACGACGAAATATTAACATAGCCCCATTTTTTTGAAGTCGGTGCCAAACAAACTATACCTATAAGCGAGCGTACCCACCAAACGTACTAAGTAAGATCCGTCGAGTGTGATTCATAAAAGGTATATGTTTGGCACCAACTTTAAAAGTAATTTCATGTTAATATTTCGTCGTTTAGTTGTAACTAAATAAGATAATAATTATTTTATACCTTTTAGTGTATTTTATTTTGTTGGGATTAATTTTTTGAAGTCGGTTTTTATTTTTTTCTTAAAAATTATTTTTATTTTTCTCTTTTTAGTATACATAGTAATCTTATCATCAGAACTTGACCAAATTAATATGACTATCCCTAAGATAAGACACCTCGGATAAAAAAGAACCATCGAAATCGGTTCATAAACAAAGAGGTTAGGTCTAAACAAAACAAACCTAATAAAAAAGGTCTAATACCTATGAAAAAACGAAAAAAAATGGGACCAATCGGAAGCTAGACTGGACCCACGTAAAAAAAAATTTCAAAATCGGTTGACAAATTTGCGGAGATATGGAGGTAAATATAGGCACAAAAAAAAAAAAAAAAAAAATTCAGTCAAATAGAGAACCTCCTTTTTTTGAAGTCGGTTAAAAATCATTAATATCTCGTAAAATATAATTTTTCGATGTTCAGTCATTAGACTTTTGTAGAGCGAAACCATTGCAGGTTTCTACAATTGTTTTTTAAGAAAATAGTTTCAGCCGATTTTGAGATATTTCGAAAAAAATCACAAAAAACAAAACACTTTTTACATGCACGTTTACAATTGACCATATCCTGTTCAGTAAAGTAAAAATAAATAAAAATAGAACAGGAAATGATTGGAAAATTTATTGGAGATTATTAAATAAGTAAAAAAACAGGAAACAAGATTATAGGTTAATAAATTGAAAATAAACTAAACTTTAGTTTCAATCTAAAAAATAGATTTAATCAAAACCAAGAGGGTGTGGTCAGACTGGCGAGCCTTTTATAGAATTTTCTCCTCTCCTTATATTTATACATTTATATATTTTTTTAAATAATTCAATAAAGATTGAACCGTTTTAGCTCAAATTCTTTAACATTAAAGTAGAAGAAGTACAAAGATAGATATCATCGCAAATCATTCAAGTCCCAAATTGTTTTTTCCTTGGCAATGCTTCAGGAGCTGCAGTCCAATCTAAATAGCTTGTTATTTTAGGCGCCAATAGCTTCTAAATCTATCTAAAGAATGAAGATACCTCCAGAACTTTTTTCCGGAAAAAGCTACTGTTAAATTCTAGTGGCTTCCTCACGAATTTGTCACTTTTTATACAAATTTCCTAGAAAGTCGTAGTCATTCTCGTTATAAAGTATTTAAATTTTTAAAGAAAGAAAAGCAAATGAATGATGTAAGATCAGTGAATAACAAGAAAAAGTACTGCTAGAATTCAGTACAATTTGGCTTGATGAAGTATTTCTTTTCATTTTGAAAATTGAATTTTTTTTTAAAGCCGAAAAACATCGTTTTTTATAAGTGTATATTTTTGAAAATTATTTAAAATGAGTAATCAGCGTTTTATTTTTCAAATAAACTACCCCTTAAAAATAAAAAATTATTTCACATAAATTGAATATGTAATGGGGAAAAAAATAAAACTTTTTCACATTATTAATCGACTGCTGCATATAAGATATGAAACTGAATGATTTCATAATATTTGATTTGAACTAAGCAAAATTCTTAATTTTATATGGTATTTTCTTTTATATTAGAATGGTACAGTACAGATAGACGAAATTAGTATTATAGAATAGGATCGATTTCCATGTAATTTAATCTATTTAGCAGAGAGGAAAGCCGATTTTGTCCTGGTTTTTCCAAAATCTACTATATTAGAGATATCTTCTTAAATTCAATAATGGCCTTGAATTTGTCATTGAAATCCACGTACACTTTTCCTCTTTTTGGTCAATGCCACACCCCGTAAATTCTATCATAATTGTAACAATTGGCGTGTAGAGATGATTTGTTTCATTTGAATATTTACAAATTAATTTTTAAGAATCCTCAATCCGACTATTAAATTCTACTTGCCAGTCTAAACTTTAAGAATATGGAAATTTATAAAAATTGCATGTTTATTTTCTACAATTTGTGTTCTTTACTCTCATCGTTTAACCAACTAGTTAATTAATAGTGTTGGTGTAAGGTGAAACATTCTTAATAAAGATAAAAGTAATAAATATTTTATGAGATATTAATTTACTATGAGTTAATTTTAACGTGAAAACAAGTGGATCAGAAAACCTAACTAATAGTAAATTAATATCTCATAAAATATTTATTTACTTTTTATCTTTAAAAACTTGTTAATTAAAAATAAGCTGTTGTGGCCACATGACTTTACCATAAACCTCCCACCTCTCTAATATTTAATACAAAAATTTATAATCATTTAGCTATTAATATACGTAAATACGTTGCCAAACAAGGGGGTAGAAGGGGTGTTACTTAGCGTGATGATAAGGACAAAGAGGGAGGTGGGGGGGGGGGGGGGACTAAGGAAAAGTGATGTTCGCAGTTAATCAATTTTTTTAAATTTTTTTTAACCTGTTTTTTTTAATTTTATTATAGTTTTGTTTATGTGACATAATATTTGTTAGTGGTGTTCCAGAAAATATAACGCAGGGTGATTGTATTAGCGGGGAGGGTTCATAAAAGGGAAATTTTGAGTGACGTATTTTATGAATGGGCCTTTATGATAAAAAATTATAATCAAATAAATTTTAATCAAAAATTGATTAAGTATTTACCCATTCTCTAAAACAAGAATCAATATAAAAGTAAAATAAAATAAAGTAAAAATTGAAATTATTTTTTTATTTTTCCATCAGATCTTTCATAAATGAAGTGAGTAATTATTCATTTTTTTTTTTTTTAGGACAAAAAATATTATTTTCTCTGGTACAAATGTAGCAGCTGGCAAAGCCAGAGGTGCTTGCCATTGGAATCTAATTTATGACCGCTATCGGTAATTTTTACATCCTATTATTTAACATGAACTTTAATTTATTTAGAAATCTTTCAAACCAATACTTATCTACTTTAATGAGCCAATTTATTTGAAATTTTAGGAAATATTTATTTTACTAATATTATAGAAGAAATTTTCTGGAAAGACTAGAACATAGACTGGAAATCGCCTCCAGCTACCTTCTTCCTCTCGACTTATAACTGTTTAAGACCCGCATCCACAGATCCTTCTCTGACTCTATCCAACCTCTCTTCTTCTTGCGATGGAGGGGCCAACCTAGTCCTTTAGGGGGGTGTACCCTTTTGTGTAACTCCTCTCATCAATTTCAAAAATTAAAGTAAAGAAATGAATTTTTTATGTGTACTAGGTAGGTTTCCACAACAACAAGCTTGTATAGTAATATCTCATAGATATATTTTGGAGAATATTATCTTCAGGAGTTCACAAAGGACACTCATTGTGAAGATGGGCTTATACCCTGAAATATATCTAATGTGCTATACAAGCATTTGATCCTTTATTTAGTGTAGAAACCTACCTAGTATTTTATAAAAAAAAAAAAATTTGAAGTTTTAAAAAAAAAATTTCTTTACTTTATTTAAAATGTTTCCCCAAGAACCTACAGACCTACACTAATTTCAACAAAAAAAGAAGCTCCAAAAGCCTTTTCTCTTGCCACGCCAACAAAAGAATCCCTTCCATTGTTGACCCCAACAAAGAAACAACCACATTTCAACACATAAGCATATGGGTAGTCTGAATACCTTCGGGGCATCCCCGCTAACCCTAAAAAATGTTGGAGGAAAATATGTTAAATTTTCACCGAAAATATCAAAATATTTTAAACTTCTTCTCTTTAGATTTTATGATATAGTTTATAATAAAGATAAATATTTAGATATTTCATTTTTATTTAGCAAAATCCGAACTGAAATGTCTGTATGATAAAATCAAAATCCCACTGTAAAAGAAAAGCTCGACGAATTTGGCGAACAATTGTCCAAAGTTATCTCCGTTATTTGCGTAGCTGTCTGGGCTATTAACATCGGCCATTTCAATGACCCTGCTCATGGAGGCTCATGGATCAAGGTCAAATATAATTATTTTATTTAAAATATGTTTATTTATTATTTTTTTTGTCAAGAGAGAATGGTGTAGGTTCTAGGTGAAACATTAATAAAATAAAAATATAATTTGTTTGTGTAGATTTCACAAAAAGATAAAAATTATTTTTAGAAATCGACTTTTTTATATATTTCTGAGGTACTTCAGCCCATCTCTCAGGAGTTCACAGAAACTGAGTAAAAATTAGAAAATTTGTATAGAGATAAATTTTTAATTTAACAATAAAGGTGTAGGTGGGGAGTAAAGGAAGAAGACTTTTATTTATCAAAAATTAAGATTAAGAAAGTTTTGGGAGTTTTGGAATGTGAAGGTCAGTGGGGCAGAATCTGGGACCGGGGGCAATCAAATAGGGGTCCTATAACCCCATAGCTTTTTACCTCTTACCGCATTTTTTTAGCGCAATTCACTTTTTCATTTGTGTGTACTTTCAGTATTCCTGAATTAGAGAAATTTCTTTAAGTTTATTTTATACTTATACTAATTACTTATTTACTTATTTACCTAGTTAAGTGTGCTTTTACTTCTTACCTAGTTGCCTTACCCAGTTCCTTTGAAAAATATTTTTGAGATTTGAGGTAAGTACTTAATTAAGGCTTTTTACATAAGGAACTTATTTAAATTTTTATTTCAATGGGTAAAATGAAATTATTTTGTTTAGTTGTTTGATTTATGATACTTTTTTTTTTTGTATTTCTGTAATAAAAAAATCGATTTTAAAAATTATACTTGGCGTTTAAACTTATCTACCTTAAAAAATTCAATAGAATAAAAATAGAGGTCTTGGTGCAACTGGGCCAGCCTAGTCAGGGCCCAATTACCCCGAATCGCTTACATCTTTGATTATTTTTAATCCATATACAAATGAGACTAATTCTACCTACGGCCAGGCCCTTGAGGGATAGGGGAACATGTCCAACTGCTCAAAAGATGTTAAAAATTAAAAACAGTAAAATAGGGCGGCTGGTCCAATTACCCCACAACGCGTTTAACTGGGCCAACCACAAAACTTTACATTCAACTTAAGATAATTCCAAAATTTTGAATAAGCAAAAGTTGAAAGTATCATGATTATTTGAAGAAAATTTCATCTTCAATTAATATAGTCACGAGATCTATAAATTGTGAGGAAGCGAAAAATATGGAGTACTATCCTTAGAAAACAAAAAAGAAGCTGGTCCAGTTACCTCACCTTGACCTTACTCTGTAGTTAAAAAAATAGAAATGTTAGAATGGCAAGGAAGGATGCTATTGTTTAGAAATGTACATGTCAATTATTGGTTGTTTTTAATGTCAAGTTGATTGTTGAATATATTTTTATTATTTGTAATGGCTATTTTAATTTCTGATTATTCTAGTAAATGTTTAAACGAACGATTTCAATCAACTATTTCTTTTCCCCCGGTCTGTGGTGTGCCGTCTATTATTTCAAGATTGCTGTTGCCCTGGCTGTAGCCGCTATCCCTGAGGGTTTACCCGCTGTCATCACCACCTGCTTGGCTTTGGGGTACCCAAGCCATGGCCAAAAAGAACGCTATTGTCCGCTCCCTTCCGATTCAGAAACCCTTGGCTGCACCTCCGTTATTTGTTCAGATAAGACACTGGTACACTTACCACTAACCAGATGTTCGTAAGCAGGTACGCTAATTATTAAATTGGAAGTCTTTTTTTAAATTTCCTCCACCCTTTTGAGCACTTTTCACTTCTATGAAAGGTTTTTTCCTTTCAGTAGAATAATTCTTCAAGTGCTAAATAAATTGAATAAATTTCAAATGAGTTTGTTGGGAATTTATTTATATATTTATATTTACGTACATATTTATGATTAACATACATAACCTTTTCTATAATAATCATTCTACCAATGTTGAAGGAGACAATAAAAGGAGAGTGTGTCTTCTGCTGGAATTATAAATTTTTAACGATTTATAATTAATAGTTTCGAGGGCTTTGCCTTCTCATCAGTCTATTACAATTGATTCACAGGAATTAATGTATGATTTCATAATTTCATGTGAATCAACTGCTATAGACTGATGAACAGGGCAAAGCCCTCGAAACTGGTCTCGTTATAAATAAAATTTATAATTCCAGCAGAGGACACTCTTTTATTGTCTCCTTCAATATATAAAAATTCTGCTACCCTCGGCAAAACTTTCAATTTCAATGCTTTCCTAAGATTTTTCCAAAAACTTAAGTGACTTATGGGAATTTAAATTTTAGTAAATTAAAGGATTTTTTTAGTCACATAAAAAATTAATAAATAGGGTATTTTTAATCAAATTATCATTATTTATTTGATCGATCTCCCAGATAGTTTCGGACACCCCCTGGTTGACCATCTTCAGTAGTACTGAAAATTGAAATATTTTTATTTTGAAGATTATTATGGAATCTTTAGGAAATTGGAAAAAAAATTCAAATTCAAATTCAACTCCTGAGGGATCGAAACATTCTCGACATAATATATGTTACAATAATCTACTAAGATCTGATAAAATTGTCCTTATATAAATTCTCATATAATTAAAATACAGGTATGAAACCCGGAAGTTGTTCTTTTTTTGAAAAATTTTATCCATCCATTTTTCAAAAAGATAAGACAATTCCTTCAATTTTTCATGTTAAAATCTCGTTTATCAGTGTGGACGTTTCGGACACCCCTGGTTGACCCATCTTCAACAGTACTTGAAAATTGAAACATTTTATAAGATTATTGAAATTGAATCGTAGTAAATTGAGCAAACATTTTTTTAATTAATAACAGTTTTCTCATTCAATATGCCGGAGGTTTCGTCAATGATACCAGGACTTCTCCAGCGGTTTAAATAATGAGATAAACATTTTTAAAGAGTTAGGTGCCGGTTCAAGTTAAAACATTTTTAAATAACCACTAACAATATTTCAACCTTACATTGAAATGTTACTTACTGATTAATAAGACAAAGATAATGTTACTCAATCATCGCAAAAATCACTAAAACGCTTTTAACAAAGAATAGGTTGCTTTTTAAATACTCTATTATACAACTCAAGTGTCTGATGTTGAGAAAAACATAGGTAAATTCTTTCTTTTTTTTTCTTCTATAGTTTCAGGGACAACTGGATAATTAGTTGAAGTAATAAGGTATTTTGAAAAGCTACCTATTCTTTGTTAAAAAGTATTTAGTGATTTTTGCGATAATCTGATATTGACATATTCTCTTTTACAGTAAAAAGATAATTTTTCTGTTTACCTATAATTTAAGAGATTTCAAAAAATGCTTAGGATTATTATTATTATTGAGATTTTATTTATTATTAGTTTATTATTATATTATTTATTTATTATTTATTATTATATTTATTATTTATTTATTATTTTATTTATTTATTACTTATTCATGTAGATAAAATTAAATAAGATTAGAGAATTGAAAAGATAGAAGGTATGGTATGTTATAACTAAACTAAATATACAAGAAATGTTTAACATAAATTAGAATAGTTTTTGAAACTTGTTAAAAGTTGTTAAATATATAAAGATATATTAATCGAAATAGTATATTCCTGAAAAAAATGTTATCTCCAGATTTTGCCGATTCAACGTTTTTTGTGAGTTCAAAAAACTATTGTTGTTGTTTTTAATGCTTGGATTAACTCTGTTAATTCTGTGATGAGGAGTTAAGCCAGGGAGGTCCAATATCTTTGTTAGGGTTTGTGTTTGCGGTGCGAGTCCGCGCCCCCTCCCAGTTGGCAGGGACCTAACAATGATTTGGACAGGGCGATGTTCGTCCCTGGTAAAAAGCTTGCTCGGGATTGCCCGCTTAGTTAGCGGGCAAAGGAACTACTAGTTGGTGGATGGGCTCCTCCTTCGATGGTCAGTCGAGATCGAATTGCTTCACTTATAACATGACTGAAATATTATCTTAGGCTAGGAATGACCCCAGCCAGCATCGTGAAAAAGGAGAAGGAGTAAACAAGAAATTTTAAGAGTTAGTTGAAGTTGAAGTTCCTCTAGAAGTCATAGTAAACGATCAAGGCGAATGCGATAGTTCGATTCTAAGCCAATTTTTGACAGTGAAGGGGTTTTGAGCATTCTCGAATCGCAGTTCTAAAAACTGCGACTTTAGATGTGATTAATGACTTTAAAGGACAGTTTCCACAAGAGTAGACAGTGCCTTAACTGTGTCATCTACCTGTCATATCGCCTGAATTTCTATTTAAACGTCTGTACACTGAGTTCGCTGCTGTAGACTCGCTCTCCAATTTGTTAGCAGTATGGATCATCTTTAACCGATCACTTCCTGAATAGCCTGCAGCACCAACCGGCCAATTTGATCATGAATTGTAGCGATAGTAAACATGTTTGGACTTATTCTAGAATATGTGTGTCATATGGAAATGAAACATCTGCTCCCTTTGTAAAGTAAATGAAACATATTATTTGAAAAGATTTTGTTTTGCCAAGAGTAGCAGTGGAGCTGTTCGGGAAGGGAATTTAATTAATTAGCTGATTACATGACCAACTAATGTTAGATTTTTGAAATTGCCGAAGTGCCAGTAAATGAAGCTGATCGTGGGTATTCTCTCGCAATGAAGGAGTCCTTATGGCGAAAAGTCTGTGTTTATTAAATTAAATAAAACTAAATTTTTCAATTATTAAGTTGTGTTTTCGATATGTAGTGGACTGTTTAATAATAATTAATTATCTTTCAAAGGTGATAGATGAATGTTAAAAGTTTATCAGGTAAAGAAATGTTAAAAACAAAGCAATTTTATTTAAATGAATTTATTAAAATGGAAACAAGTAAAAATTTGAAGACAAAGCTTGTTAATTGATTCTTAAGATAAAGGTGTGTTGGTTGTGGGTAGCCAAAAACTTTAGTTTGCGACCTCGAAAGCGTGTAGACTTGAATATTGCTTTTGCGCGATGGAGATAGTCCCTCGAAGTGTTTTAATTCTTGCATTTGTTACCAATTTTTTGAAGTTTGTTTTATTTTTAACGTGACTTCAAAAAAGCGAGTGTATTCTTTATGCCCGATCAAATTTTTTTTGAAACATATTGCCAATTGTGAACCGATTCTAAAAAATTGTGTAATGTAAGTTCAGTTTCCGACAAATGTCCTTCAATTTTCAGCAGTATTAGACCTTAGGTTTAAGAAGAACCTATTCGAAAGGGGTAAATGGTGTCATATTAATTTACCGTCTTTTACATCAAATTATTGGTATAACATCATTAAAAGAGAAATAATTTTTTAAAAAATAAATTGATAATAAAAAATAAAAAACAAAAAAAAAATATACAAGTGAAAAGTTAATGTTTGTCTTATTTAGCCATAAATCTAAGCGACGAAATATTAATCATCCTGCTCATTTCTCTCTTTTTTTTTTTGAAAGCTGTGCCAAACATATCTTTTATGAATCGCGCTCGACGGTCTTACTTAGTACTGCTTTGAGGGTATGCTCGCTTATAGGTATAGTTTGTTTGGTACCTCTGACTTCAAAAAGTAATTTCATGCTAATATTTCGTCGTGTTTAGTTGTAACTAAATAAGATAATAATTATTTTATAACTTTTAGTGTATTTTATTTGTTGCATTTAATTTTTGAAGTCGGTTTTATTTTTTTCCTTAAAAATTATTTTTATTTTTCTTTTTAGTGATGTTACTAATAGTGATCATATCATCAGAACTTGACCACCAATATGACACCATCCCTAAGATACCCCCTGAATAAAAAGAATCATCGAAATCGGTTCATAAAACAAAGAAGTTAGCCTAAACAAACTAACAAAAAAGGTCTAATACCTATGAAAAAAATGGGACCAATCGGGAAGCGTAGACTGGAACTCCATTGCACATAAATTTTCAAAATCGGTTCACAATTGGCGGAGATATGAGTTAACATATACAAAAAATTCATCGAATAGAGAACCTCCTCCTTTTTGGAAGTCGGTTAAAAATTCGTTCGCAACCATGTTACTATGACTCAATTTCAACCTTTTACATGAACTCGTTTCATGAGAGTACAAAATGTCAATCTTGAAAAGATTTAGTTAATGAGCTGATCAAGTAGAAAACAGCTTCTTTGTTCTCTTTATGATTTGACAACTTTAGTACCTACTCTCGGCAAAATAAAAACTTTTCAACAAATTTATTAGTCGGTCAATTTGGAAATAAAATTGAAAAATTATTCATTCATTGTGATTAGAAAAAGATGGGTTTTTCAAAAAATTCTAATTTGGATAAATTTATTAAGAAAGAATCTATTAAGAAACCAATAAATCTCCATTGATTTTCTATTAATTATTATTGGAGTAAATTAATAAAAGAGTAAACTCTAGCACTTTATGATTTTGTGCAACGGCTGTAACAGTCATGTCATCGTTTATGGTGACTTAATTTAAATCATTAGCAAATAATCAATAAATTTTCAAAATATTATTATCATTAAGAAAAAAAATAAAAATAAAATAAAATTATCTTAAATGTTGTCAATTTATCTGCCAAGAGATATTATAATTATAGTGCCACTTGGCCAGTAATCGTTAAGTAGGAAGTTGAAAGTAGCTAATAGAAAAGACTATCGACTCTTTTTTAATAAGGTGTTAATAACAAAAAATTCCTAAAACGGAAGCTTTCCTTCTAATGAACACAGCAATTAGCTCAGCTCTAATGAATCTGAACGTAAACGGATTAGGAACTCTCTTAGATGGGATCATACATAGTCCAACATATGTTGGGCAGATTTATTAATTAAATTCAATTTACTTTTATTCTCAATGCATCTATTTATCATCACAAGATTATAATTTAAGATAATTAAAATATTTAAAAATTACTATTTTATCTAAAGTAGATGGCAATGACCAAAACTGGCATATTGAATATCCTATACTTCTAAAGCGCATTTGTGCCTGCCTCTGTATGTATCTATGAATCTATAAATCTATGTCCATCCCCCAACAAAAACAGTCGTCATGGTTAACAATTTAAATGAAATTATCTCTATATGTAAAATTAAGGTTTTGCCTGTACTTTGGGGGGAGGGGTGCAGAGGGGTTTCGGTGGGTGGGGGGGGGGGGTTCGAGGGGAGGGTCCAGGGGGTGAGGCCTTGCAGTGGGTAGATATATAAGATAAGGTTGTCAGGTATCCCGATTAATCGAGATTTTCGATTTTGAGTCTGAAGTCCCGGTAATCCAGCTAGTTCTTTCGGGAAGTTCAATTATCCCAGTTTAAAATTTTTTCGATTCTTACCAATGTTTCAATGGGTAGGTGTATTTTCCAAAACTATAAAAAAAATTTACCGATTGATTAAAGATTAATATTGCATGTATATATTTATTTCATACCATGTATATTATGGTAAAGAAAATATTTTGGATACACAATGGACATTCGAGAGAAAAAAACTTCCAATTTTTACTGTTGAAAGTATTCTTCAGTGTCTATAAAATTAAGATTCTAATTATGCGAAATGCACGATTGTTTATTAAATAATAAGGAACTATTAAAAAAGCCAAATCAAATGAAAAATTAAAAATATATAATAATAATTTTAAGGGCTAAAAGGTCAGTTTAGTTCCTGTAATTTTTGCATTGAGTTGTAAGATTCTGCGATTTTTGTTATCCCAGTTGTTCACTGGAAGCGAAAACGACAAGCCTTATAAATGTCCTAAAAAATGTATTCTTTGTTCAGTTACATATTATATAATCACTATTGTCAACACTGTATATATAATTTAATTTTTAAATACAGTGAAACCCCTCAAATCCGAACTAATTGGGGCTTTAGCCTGTTTTCAATTTGTTCGAATTAGCCGAAAGGTGGTGGTTTGGATATCTTATTAAAGAAAATCTTTCTATCCTTGAGAAGCTGAAGAAAGTTACAATAAAAGACGTTTTATTGGGTTGCAGAATCGTGGCAAAATACAAGTGTGAACTTACTGAAGAGATCTTGGAAGAAGCTTTTGCCTAGCCTCGAGTTCGAGAAAACACCTACCCAAACTTAAATTTGTCAAAAAAAAACTCGTTTGGATTTCCCAGGATTTCGGATTTCTGGGGTTCGGATTTGAGGGGTTTCACTGTATGTTATTTTCAATTTGATTTTGTATTTTTTTTTTTAGTTGACATTGTCCTTGTTTGTCAGCCAAGAAATCTGACAACCCTACTAGCGGAACATATAATTTTTTACCCCCCCCCCCCCTCCCCCAGCTCCGTAAAATATTATTCAGGTCCCTATTACAAAAAACACTAGATTTTATCTATAACAATTGAAACGACGACGATAACGATATTGCTCCTACCACCGCACTTCTCTGATTAAATCTATGTTTCACTCTTTTCAGACCAGACGAGAGGGGGCAAGGGGGTAGTTATTTTAGCCCGGCAATACCAGTGTTAAATAAATTTTTGTACTACAAAAATCTATTACCTACTATAAATAAAAATATAAAATATCACAATGAGGAAACAAAGCTAATTAAGTTACGGATTTATTTATTTGTTAAATAATAAAATATTTTACAAATTGAAAAATGTAGTACTTTTATTTGTCCCAGCATTGAGGGGCCGGCTGGTTTAATTTTGCCCCAGGGCTCGTAAGGGTTCTCCACGGGCCTGACTCTTTTCATGGTGTATTCATTTTTATTGTATTAAGGTTGTTAATTTAATATAAAGAAGAATAAAGAAAGTATAAACAAAGAGAATTTGGGCCCCTGTAAATTCACCCCTCCCCCCTCTCTCCACCGCTTTACGGCATTCCGCCACCGGTGTTAATGTTTAAGCCAGAAAATTAGTAAATTCTAGTATTGACCTTAGGGAAGTGGTGAAAGCTCAAAAATTCGTTGTAAACGCTTATATTCCGGAGTTTTACTAAATTATTTGGCTAAATGCCAATTGGTAAAATTGCTAAAAAAATAAAATGCAATGGATCGTTGCTAAACTTTATCCAAAGTCTTTGAAATATTAATATGTTTATTCCTTTATTATTTATCAGTTATCACTTGCTATATATATTAATTATAAGGCAGTCATATCTTAGCTACCTCTCATTCTATCTTTGAAATTAGTGGATATGAATGATATGATGAGTGTGCCGAATCACTTTTCCTCTAATTTCCTATTTGATTTAGGTTTTTAATTTTCAAATCTGGGTATAGTGAAATAATGTAATCGTGCATGAAAAAAGTTTGTTTTTTTGCTTCGTATTTACGAAATATCTTAATAACGGTTGAAACTAATTTGATAAAAAATAAACTGATGTGACCATCCACATAACTTTAATATACACCTCCCCCTCTCTTATATTTAATATTTTATAAAATAACTTATAATCATTTACGAAAGAACACCTCTTCTTAATTTTGGGCCCATTAGCAATTATTCATGTCTCCTTTTAAATATGGGATTTTTCTAATGTAAATAGCTTTATAGTATAGGAAGGTGGAAAACGAGTTCTAAACTCTTGAACTCATAGGGATAAACGAATTGGAGTTTAGAATTAAGAAATTGAACTAAATGATTAAATTTTACTGTTCATCGAGTTTTATCAAGTAAAGAAAGACTTAAAAATTGTATTCTAAACAGAACCTAAATGGAGAAACTAAGGATAGGATAAATTCAAAAATCTAATAACTTCCTGTCTGTTGGTCACCTTAACGAGGGTGCTGAGTTTGCGGATACCATATTTTTAGCATTATATTTATTTAAGTTTCCAAGCAAATCATTGGACTGAGGTCACTGAACCAGTCAAGAAAAATCTATTAACGTTTTCTAAGTTTGGTAGAGATAATAATTCAAGGGCGAATGGAACAAAGAGTAGAATTAAAAAGGGATGCTTACGTTATCGCTACCAAAGTTTTAGCATTATGTTTATTTAGGTTTTCAAGGCACTGAATGGAGAAACTGGTGCGTTCCGAATTGCGCTGATAGCTCTCACAAACTTTCCAAATTATGTTTTAAGCACTCTCCAGTTGAGTCTGGTCACGGCATTTTTTTAAAATAGAATTGAAAGAAAGAAGGGACCACCAGGTTGTAACTCCTATGGATCTCGAAAGAACCTTGCATTACCGAAGAGAAGGGAAAGTTGATCAATCAAAAGGATGGAGGCGTAGGTGTTTGTGCACCCGGGTTTTGAAGGTTTGTTAGGTTATAAGTCTCGGGAAAGACGAAGGCCGGAAGAGAATTCCAGTTTCTTGAAGTCATGGAGACAAACGTATTGGCGAATCCGGCACTTTTCCAATTTAACCCCACAATGGTGTTGCGTGCTACGCGCAAAGCATGATTTTCGGGAGGGGGGGCATGACTGACTTTAACTTTCTTGTTCTTCCATGGTCAGCGGTTTAATCTGTGAGTATGCTGATTTGAACAATACAATGAAATAAAAAGAAATTCAGTCAAAATATTAAACTCATTTATGGTAAAAATAAAAAAATAATAATAAAAAAAATACTTCATGCAAAATAATAGATGAAAAAATAATAATAAGTATAATTATTTATTAATATCAATAGTAATCTTTATTCATTTTGAGATTATAAGCAAATATAAATGAAATCCGTGAGTGCTTAAAAGTGTTCCAAATTGATTCAGTGATACCTATATGAGCGATATTAGCTCTGTGAGCACAATTCGGAACGCATCCAAAGAGTGTGCAGTAAGCTCCCCAAGGCAAAACGATATTAACGTTTTGGGAGTTTTGAATGGTTAATAATTCAAAAGAGAATGGAATAAAGAGTAGAACTAAATGGGGATGCCTACGTTATCGATATCATAGTTTTATCATCATGTTAATTTAGCTCTACCAGCCACCGTTGCACTGAGTGCAAGCTAAGTAGTACACTGAACAGCCCAACCAAAAATGTTATTAATATTTTGTGAGTTTTGAAGAAATAATAATTCAAATGACAAAAATTAGAAGAAAGCAGGACCAATTAGGCAAAAGGAGAAATAATTTTTTAATAATTAAAAGGACTTTTACTAGAGAAGAGCTAGTCTACAATAGGGTTTATAGATCTAGAAAAAGCATTAGAGACCTATTCTCATTTGGGTAATATGTTCATAATTTTAAAACAGGCGAGAATAAAAGTTAGAAGGAGAAGAGTAATTTATTATTTATATCAAATAATAAAAATGGGCCATCCACAAATTATGTCACACGTTAAGGGAGGTGGGGGGGTCAACAAAGTGTGACATCGCGTGACAAGGAAGGGGCGAGTCATAAGCTTCGTGATGTCACATATAAATTTAAAGTATTAAAACTCAAATCTAACGAAAAAATTTACAATGTCCATGGACACAAGATGATTAAATTTTGTATCGTTCATTTAATTTGTTATATTTTGTAAAATTCTAAAATGCTTGATTTATGGTATTGTTGATTTTATGAAAAAAGATTTTAAATAGAAATACTATATATAAATAATTTTGGAAGTGATGTTTTAATTTAATAATTTCTAAATTTTAAATTGCAAAGTATGTGACGTCACTCCAGGGGCGGGGGGGTCTCACAAATGTGACCACCTGTGACAAGGACGGGGGCCGCTTAAGGACGTTCCCTAATATAGCTCAGAAGCCGTTCGCTCTTTCCCCTATTCTCATATACGCAGAAAGGCAAAAATATTTTCACTGAGTGGTTTCTCAGATCTGGCAACATTGAATTCTTACGAACGCTAAAAGTCAAAGAATAAAAAAAAACACTTCATGAAACAGCTCAATGCGAAATTCCAGATGAGAGCAGTATAGTTAGGTTGAGAGAATTCGCTAAAAATCTCAAATGCACCAGCTGCAGAAGTTTTTTAGATATGGAAAAATTGAGTGATTTTAGTGAGTCGTAGCCAAGCCCCCATCTCTCACTTACCATGCCATGAGAGAAAAAATGAAAACCATCAAAAGTACTTAACTTTTAACATTTTTAAGACAAAACAAATACCACTTGATACAATTATTTTAACAGAAAAATATTTGTTATATCTTCAGTTAATGATTCTCAGGTTTTTAAAATAATTTCAAAAAAATTACGTTTGTTATATAATGAAATAGACGCTTTAACATCAATCGGGATAGGGTTCGCCTGTTAAATATACAAATTTCAATTGTCAATATTTACAAATTTAGTCCCGCAAGGACTATTGAAAAAAATTTCTACGTATAAAGGACACATATAAATATGTGTATTCAAAGTTTTAAAAGGATTTCAAGAAAATCGATTTATTAGGGAACGTCCGTAAGTTCTTAGTCTGTACGAAGAAAGAACAAATGAATCAGAAATCATACACGGGAAACAAGTGACCTAGTGAATATCTCATAGTAAGTAAATAATAATTTAAAAAAAAATGTTTTTACTTTTCTTTCAAAATATGTTTCACCTCGAGCCAACACCAGACTCCCTAAAAATTATGAAACAGAAAAGAACAATCTGATATATAAACTCGAATATCAAATTCAAACATTTTTCTAATTATTCTGTTCGTAGAATTAAAAATAAAAAATTGGATTGAAAGTTCTTTGAATTTCCTTGAAATGTTGTTGATGATTGATTTCTTGATGAATCAAACTAACAAATGAACTTTGGATAATTCAATAATTCTTAAGTCACTAAACTCAAATTTTCATTTTAATTGATAATCCTGTTAGAAATGTTATTTATGGATTTTTATCTGAAAAGTGTGATGAAATTTTTTTTTCTCTTGTCTCTGTCTCCTTTTTCTTGGTTGTGACACCCGGAGTGGCCAATCGAATTCGCTCCATGATCAAAGGACATGAGTCGTGAGCGAATGGGCTGGGGGAAACAGGAAGTGAAGGAAGAGCAAAGAGGGCTGCTGGCCATTCAGAAACACCCCGAGATATTGGAGCGTTTATACATTTATAGCTTTGTGACTTTTTTCGCCTTTCTCTCTGAACGAACTTGTTACGGATTTCCACTTGTCTCTTTATTGATTCCAATTTTAAATTTCTTTTAAAAAATAAAGGTCAAAGAACGATTCGTATTTATTACACGGAGGGTTGTTTTTTAAGAATAAAAAAGATCTGAAAAAAAATCTAAAATATATTATATGTATGTACTTGTTTAACAATAAACTGACCTAAAAAATAATGTACAGTTCTGTTCGTTTGCATTCAAGACGGGTAATAAATTCAAGAAGGAAGCCGTTACCTTTTTAATGACCTTTCTAGACTATGACATATACTCAATGAAGAGCAATCTAGGGGGTTAAAATTTGTTTTGTTTTATTCATTTTGCTCTGGTAAAAATATATCTTCTCGATTTGTCAACAAACGAGTTCTTTGGCCCGGGTCGCACGGCTCAATAGCCAATTCTATATAATGATATTGGTAAAAAAAGAAGTTGCGCTAAAAAGGTACAACCTCTGTAGTCCGGGGTGTATCGTGAAAAAAAGAAAAGATTTCAGGAAATTGGTCGGAGTTGAAGGTATCTGTGGATGCTGTTCTTGAAAGACTGAATGTTATATGTAGCTGGGAAGGCGGACAAAAGTTTGTCTCTAAAGGATATACGAATTTGCGAATGTTGTTGGGTTAGTATTCAAGCAGTAAGCGCGTAGAAGTTTTGAATCTTAGGGCCAGTTGTATGTCGCAAATTAAATGCTTTTTACCAGTAACACAGGGTAGATGGTAAATGGAGGGACTGGGATGGCCAATCAGATGCCAGGCACTGTCATGCCATCCCAACCTCCATTTACCATCTACCCTCTGTTAGTGGTAAAAAGCATTTACTTTGCCACATACAACCGGCCCTTAGAAAATCGTATGTTTGGCAAAATAACTATAGCTTTTAGGGTCTAAAACTCACTTCAGGTCGACATATTCACTATGAACTATAACCTTCAATCATTTAAGACTCGGATCCCTAAGTCCCTTTGACTTAATCCTAAAATCTGAAATTTCTTTCTTTTCTCGATAAGAGAGTTAGTCCTGTTTAATGTTAGAATTAAAAAAAAAAATCAGCCCTTCTTATATTTATAGATATAATTTTATTTCCAATACTATACATCAAATTGAGAGAAAAGTAGTTATTTGTAATAATGAAAATATTTTATAATTAAAAAATCTTTTAAAATTAATTACTAAAAAAATCGAAATTGACCAACTTACTAGAGTACAGTTAAGGCAAAACTGGAAATTTTCGAATGCATATTTTACTTGTGTTTGAAGATACATTAATTAATAAATATAATTTGCATTGCAGAATAGATGCTATAAGTAAAACGGTTGGTTGCATACCCTTAGGGGTTTCTTAAATGCATAAATATAGAAAATACATACCTGGCCAATTATTTTTAAAGGAACAAGAAAAGAGTTTTAAAACTGAAACATGTTATATGGGCTGATTGTAAATAAAGTAGCTAATTTTATTCATGGAAGAGATTTAAACCACCCGCAATACAAAATATTTTTGAAAGAAATTGAATGTGATTTTACTGATATTCTTTACTATAGGAACATAAGATAAGTCTTGGAAAAGTGTTCAAACAAAAAAAAATGTTTATTCCAAATTGTAGTTCTATCTGCATCATATACCATAGGTTCTGATCTATTCTTTTAACTTTCATTTATTAAATCGTTCAATCTATTTCGGGTCGCGTAATCAAACGAAAATTTCATTTAGCCCACTGACAAATAAAATTACCCACCTCAGCTTTAGGCTATACTCACCAAGGGATATTCATTCGATAAAATTGAAAAAAAAATCGGTACAAATTTGTGAAATTTATTAGACTGAATTAAAGAGATAAAGCTATTGTGGGTCAGTGGTCAGAGTCTCGGCAGATATTTGCAGTCGCCTTCTCTTGGAAAGCAATGGCAAACTACCAAGAGTATAATTGCCTAGTCAACCTCTCCAAACTAGCCTTTCGGAACCGGCGTTAAAAAGTAGGGCCCGTATATCTGTGTAAAACACACTCAGCACAGGTATATGTGGAGAGGAGCCGAAACGTCAGGGAGACCTTATATGGCACTTAAAGTAAAAAAGATAAGCTTAATAGTACTCTCTCTTAGAATATAGGTACTTTTTAAATCTTCATAACTTAAATAATTAAATACATTATTTATCTTTTCTTTTTCTAGTTCTTCACTTAGAAGATAGCATTTTCTCATAAAAATAAAAATTGGTTCAAATAAACAAGTTAGCAAATGAGTTTAAACGATTGTATCTAATTTCAATTAAAGGTATTGTAAAGTTACATAGTGTGCATAAGTCATATCACTTGTTAAAATACTTTATATGAGAAAATATTTAGATTCTCTAATACTTATTCATATTTGATAGTCAAAGAAAGTTTGATAATCCATTCACATATTATTATTAGACGTGTTGTTAGTAATTTATGAAAAAATCGATGTTAGTCGAAGCTGCTGAAAATTAAATGGATAGATGGACTCTCCAATGAGATAGTTCTCCAAGGGATTAGGACAAATAGAAGTTTGTGGAAGAAAGAGAAGGTTGGGCTGAAACCATTTAGATTAGACATCTTTAATTAGATAATCTCAGCATTTCGACACCTAATTCAGGAGTCGTTTCGAAGAGCTTGTAAAGTCATTCCAAGACGTAAACTTGGAGATTGGAATGTGCATTCTGATGAGATTTTCTCATTAAAAATTACTAAACCAAGGTGTTCGGCGTGTTTTCAGTAAACACTCTCTTTTTATAATCAACTCATCCACCGAAGCATCAAATCTGGAATTTGTGGAAAAATTTGGAGATCACATGTTCTTGGGTTACTGAAGGATATTTTGGAAAATGGAATAGAAAAGAGAAGTCCTAGTAGATTTAAATTAAAATATATTTTCTAGGTGAAGAATATAAGATAATCTACTCTTAATGTGATAAGAAAATTACTTATGATAGAATCTTGTCAAATCATTTTTCAAAATATAAAAGAAAGAGATTCAGTAGAATAAGCATTTGCCATGAATTAATTCTAGCTGTATGAGTCGTTCTCAACGTGACGTGGATAAAAGCAAAGCTTGATTGATTTATTTAATATCTTTAATATTTTTTTATTCTAAAATATTTTTATTACTTTTGTTAATATATGTTTTGGTTTTTCGTTTAATTTCCTCCTTCTTATTCTTATACAATGTTTTTGTTTTCCTTAGAGGGGCTATTGGTGAAGAAGGATGTCTGTTCATGACTGTTTTCAAATAATGTTTAATCGAAGGAACGTTTGAATATATTTTGCTTTTATATTTTGTAAGTCAATTCAAATTTATCAATTATTCTTAAGCAGGTGAAACAGACACAAGAAATTTTCAAGGAACTCGAAGGTGAAATTTAAATAATGCGTTTACAATTTAGGATAGTGATGTAACGATATTTTCATTCGTTTTTTCATGTTTTTGTTTATTCCTCCAAGATATATTTATTTGAATTTTATATATCTACCATAAATAGCAGTACCTGAAGGCACCGAGCGATGCTCGGTAACCCCTGACCCACACACCCTCCTCCCGAAACCATACACCTCGCCCCAACACTGCACCCCCACTCCACCCCAACCGCCCCTCCCACCCCGGACCCCCACAACTGCACCCCACCTCCTGCACCCCCACATCCATCCCCACCCCGACCCAGTTTTTGCATTTCTATCTTTCTAATGGTCCACATATTATGTGTATATTTGTATACTCGTACACCAATTTGCCCACATTCGTTCATATTGATAAACATTATAAAAAATACATAAGAAAATAATAATAACACAATAAAACACCTTAAGAAGGAGAAATTTACTTTTATTTTGTTTAATTGTATGTAATGGAAAAAATCTTATAAAATGTTTCGTTTTTCCAGTACTATTGAAGATGGTAGTTTGCTCAAGTGGCCTAGATTTTTAATTTTTCACCCTCGTCCACTCCCCTTAATTTTGAGTCGATATGAACTAAAATCTAATCAGCTCTTAATCTCAATGGACCAAAACTATGTGTGAAATTTGGTTTCGATATTCACACTAGTTTTTGAGCTAGCTCGTACACAAATTTGGTAACGCGCAGACTAAAGGACAACCAGACAACCAGACAGACTAACAGACATTTTGACAAAACAATTTTATTATCTCGAAAAATATACTTTTTTGATGTTCACTTATTAGGTCTTTTTTGTAGACCGAAATGTCATGGTTTCAGTGGTGAGCGAAACTGTTTAGTACAGTGCTGTCCAATCCGCAGCCTGCGGGCCGCATACGGCCCAACACTGCAATGAGTGTGGCCCAACATAAAATCATAAGCTTCCATAAAACATTGAGATTTATATGTAGAGATTTATTTATCCACTTTCAATCGAAATATGAATGTACATTTGTACAATACGTGAAGCTTTTTTCAAGAATAAAATTCACTAAAAGTAAAATTATAGGCTCAACTATATAAAATAATAAAATAATGAAGTTTCAAATATTTAAAAATTCTTATTTTTCCCATATTTTCATTTTCTAAAATATTTATTATTTCAGTAATTTATATGCTACGACACTAACCAAGTCTATAGTTATATCATTCTAGTACAAAAAGACAAGGAATTTGGGTTTTTTAGAACAATCAAAATTAATTTATAATTTCTCTCCTGGGCTAAAACTTGTCAGGACTTGTCTTTTAGATCATTGCACGTACTTACATGTCAATAGATAATGGATAGTCAGGGATTATTAAATTCGTAACCCTTTTAAAAAATCAATTATCATTCCTCATTTTTTTTTTTTTTTTTTTTTCAATGCAATCGAATGCAAGAAGGGGTGTACCAGTAAAGATGCAGCCCCTATGGATCTCGAAAGACCCTTGCATTACCGAAGAGAAGGGAAAGTTGATTAAGTGAGAGGGTGTAGACGTAGGTGTCTATGCACTCCGGTTTTGAAGGTTTGAAGATTATAAGTGCTGGGAAAGATGGAGGCTGGGAGAGAGTTCCAGTTCCTTGAAGTCATGGGGATATATGAATTGGCGAATGAAGTGGTCCGGCACTTTTCTAATTTGACCGCGAAAGAGTGTTGGGAGTCGGCAAAACGTGTGCTACGTGCAAAGCATGCTTTGGGGGGAATTATTCCTTCTTTGGTCCCATTCGATTTAAACCAGAGCTGTCCTGCCCAATATAAAGTCATAAACTTTCTTCAAACATTGAGATTTATATGAATATATTGGAAAACACACAACAATTTTGCCTGATATTTTTTTTTCTCTAAAATAAGAAATCTGAAAATCTACTGTGAAGTTTTCAAAAAATAAAAGTGCAAATTCTATATTTTTTTCAGGAATTAGATTTCAATATTTCCGAAAAAATAATCATCATTTTGGTCTATTTTCGACTCTGTTTTCATTGGAAATAAATTTTCTACTTGCAAACTTTTTTATTGAATGTTCAACAATTAGATACTGATTTGAAAGAAAAATTGAATATTGTCTCTTTATTATAATTTTATATTAATTATCTAGGCAGGAAAAAATATAAACAATTACTAATACATAATATCACTTTCTCTAAGTATGTAGGTATTTATTTACATATACAAGAAGCTATTTTCATGTATAAAATTTATGAAAAGTAAAATTAGAAACTCACTATGAGTTAAAAAAATAATAAAGTTCTTATTTCCACATTATTAACTACCTTTTTTGAATAACAAATATCAATAGAATTATAATATTTTATCCGCGGGCCGAAACATTTGTTTTTTGTGTCCCGTTTAAGCCAAAAGGTCTAGTAAATCTATTTACTAAATAATTTTAATTAGCTGAAATTACACTATTTGTTTAATTTGTGTGACTAAATAAAACCTAAAATTCATAAAATTAAATTCTACCTAAGAACATAATCACTGAAATTTTGGAAGAATATGTTTTAAGTTTAATAAATATGAAACTTAAATTAGTTTAAATATTTATATAGCTCTCGTTATGCTAAACTCATTTTTGTACGTTGGTGGTGGCCTGGAGACTATTGCTCTGAGAATATTTATCACTAGGCTAGTTTCCGTTGCTTTTTAACAGCTTCTCTGTATTAATATTATAATTCCATTATAACATCTTTTACGTTATTTATTATTGATTAAAGTCAATTTATACTTTTTCTAATAAAAAAAATAGGGGGGGAAATGGCGTGAGTTTAATAAATTTGCTGTTATCAAAATGGCTCGAACGTAGTGGACCATAGTAATTGCATTCTCACTTGGCAGCTTGGAGTGCAATGTCAAATGACCAAGTTAATATGAATGAAAATCAGCCAAGCCCCATTAGTCCAGTCCCTTCAATGAGGGAGGGAAGTTAGCCCTTGCGCAAGTCTGCTGCACCCTTCAGTCCCTCCCTCCACTAACACAAACCACTTCTTTTTCCTATTTCCTGGTTTTTCCCTTCGATCCACCCTCTCTGCTTTGCCAGCAGCAGTTCAAATTCGAAAAGCTTCGCAAATCCCCCATTTTTGGGGTGGCATTGGTTCGGACAATGCTTGTGCAATACCTGACTCACTCTCCCCACTCTACTTCCCCTTTTGCTCTTCAAAACCATCAATCGAACAGATTCTCATGCAAAATTCTTTTTTTTTTTCTTTTGGGTGCTTTGTGTTTATGCAATGCATAACAAGCTGTTACATCTTTCCATCGACAGCATTTTAAAGATTCAATATACATTAATATTCCATCGATCACTCATTTTTGAAAATGCTATATAATTATGACAATTTCTGCAATAAAAAAGACAAGCAAACTTGAATAATATGCAAATTCAATTTAATCGAAACGTTGTTTTTTCAAGAAAATTAACTTGATTTATATTTGTAAGCAGAGATTTGTTAAAAAATACTGGTGTCCTATTTAATTTATTCTGTTATATACTTACTGTAGATGTTGAACTTGGAGGACAAGAACTGTTTTTTTTTTTTTTATCCAAATGCTATTATTGAGTTATTTTATTTGGAACAAAATAAAATCACTCAATAAAATCGAGCTTCTGTCCTCCAATGCCTTCAGGTTCAACATCTACAATAATTATTTAAAAGATTAATAACAGTAAAAAAATATGTCAGTGTAAGTAGTACATAAAACTGATGTTTATATAATTACATATTGTTGTTAACAAGTATTAAACAAATTTTAAATTTAAATTTTTTATTTGTTTCTTAAATTGAATATTTTCATGTTATTTATAATTATCTTAACATCCACTAAATTGTAGCATCTATCAATGATATAAGCTGAGAAATCCTTTGACTGATCCGGCCACAATGCGTAGAATATTTTGCAGAGTGACAAGACGTGTTGCCCGGGGTGCCGGGCCCGCTTCAAGAAGGGGCTAGTCTATTTTACACCTCTGTTAGATTTTTGCAATTTAAATTAATTACCTACACATTAAGTTATGCTAAAGTAAATACAAAAAATATTAATTACACCTCTAAAAAATATTTTAAAAGTTAAATAAATTAAGGTAGTTATTTCACAAATGCAAAAATTCAAGAAGTAACTTTTAAGGAGTTCGGTGTTGGTTCTAGGTGAAACATTTTAATATTAAATTCAAGAAGTCTTCGAAACTTGGAAGATAAGTCATTAAGAGCATAATAAACACACTGTTTAAAATTTGAAGACGATTTACCACACCAAACATGAAATAATTGAAATTAAAAATCAATTTTTTTACATATAATAGATTGGGAAAGGGTGACAAAATGATCATCATTTTATTTTTTTTCATTGAAGTACTTTCACGATCTTGATGAAAAACTAATATTTGTTAGAATAATATAATCGGAGTAACTTAAAAAAAAAAATTGAAATTATTTACCACGTAGTTTTGATAAAAAAAATAAAAAAAAAAACATATTTGGGAGATTATTTTTAGTGGAGGGGATATAAAACCAATGGCTTGGAAACGATCCATTCATAAAGAGGATATAGTAGTGTGAGAAGTACAGTCACTTGAAAAAAATATAACCTAAAATTTTAGCACCGTTAATATGTATAGAGTGATTACGAGGCTAAAACTTTTTGTTTGGATTGTCGCGAAAGAACTACTTTAATAACATCTCTTATTTATTTTTTTATGCAATTGAATCCAATAGAGGCGCAATCGGTATAAAATTTATTAGGAACATAAAATATTTGATAAACACAGCTAGTAAAAGCAGCTAACTACCCTCAATTTTAATCAATTTATACAAATTAAAGAACATTTAAACCGGTAAGAAGATAGATTTCAAAAAAATAATTTCACCCCTTTTTGAGAAAATTGCAAAAAAATAAAAATAAATAACACTAAATAAAGTGTTACTTTCGTTTCGCCGATTTGAACCGAAATCTTGCAGTAGTCCTAGACTAACTTAATTTTCAAATTCGTTGCTCTGATGTATTTCTGTTACTAAAGAAAAACTATGCAACCACAACCCAATTTGATATTTTCGGAGATTTTTTTAAACAGTTATTTTTTATCTCGATTCACGGTGGTGCTGAGGATTCTTATAACTATTAAATGAAAGGCTTATTTTTCAGCAGTTTTTTAATTTTAAATGGTGTTTTTTTTTTTTTTATTAATTTATCCAAATATTTCGGAAATTTTGTACAATATTCCGTCTTCAGTGGACCTCACCCAAAAAATCACCGAACTTGTTTAGTCTTCACACAAATTAGAATACAGAGACATTTCAATTTGTTGTTGTTGATTCTTAATTATGCCCGCAAAACAATAACAATTTTTTTTTATTTATATAAATTTCTCTTTAAGGCTTTAAAGAACAACTCAATCACTGTATTGATTGACTTGTTCTTTAAAACCTCAAAAAGAAATTTATTTAAATCAAAAAAATTGTTATTGTTTTGAGGGCATAATTAAGAATAACAAATTGAAATGTCTCTGAAGCCCTGTATTCTATTTTGTTTGAAGACTGAACAAGTACGTTGATTTTTTGGGTGAAGTCCACTGAAGAAGGAATATTGTACACAATTTTCGAAATATTTGGATAAATTAATAATAAAAAAAAAATAACACCATTTAAAATTAAAAAAACTGCTGAAAAATAGACCTGGAAGATCATTGAGAAGCATTCACAACACTTTAATTTATATAAATCCAAAAATTTCTTAGAAACGGCCTGTGGGTCCATTTATGGTAAATCAAGAAATTTATTTAATTTGGGTTGATAGTAGGTATCAATTTGGAATTCAACTAACATGCATTTTCCATTCTCTACTTTAATTAAGTATTCGAATGAATATTAATCAAGAACTAGTAGTTACGGAACTGTTCTTCATTTCCGGAACATTCAGTTAATTTAGTTTTTTGTTTGTTCCCTCTTCTAAATGAGAATTTCCTTATATATTCAAGAGTTTTCTCATTAAAGAAGAAACAAACCTCTTTATTGGCTTCCAGGTCGAAATCGTGTTGTCATGTTGAACCATCTCTGCGACATCGGTGATTGATTCCGCCCTTGGTTCGTCTTCGGCTTCTCCCTAAATCTCGCGAAGCCCCTCTTGAATTTTCCATTCCATTGCGTACGGGCACCGTAACTTCTCCAATGTCTCTCACTCTCTATGAATGGGCCTCCTCGTCCTCGTCCTCGTCCTTTCCCTCACACCGTACATTCCCCGATGGAGTGTCCTTCGACCTGCCCTTCGCGCTGCTCCATTTATTTCAAAGATCCACTCGAGCCCGGTCGTTTTTGCGTCATCGCGTAGCAGAATGAAGTTTACTCAAGTATTATAAATATATTGATAACTTTATCTTCATAATAAAAAGATCAAAACCTCATTTTCTTATAAAATCTTATTTAAGGTAGTTCATTCACAAATGCAAAAATTCAAGAAGTCTTCGAAACTTGGAATATAAGTCATTAAAAGCATATTAAACACACTGTTAAAATTTGAAGACAATTTACCACAATAAACATGAAATAATTTCAGTTAAAAATGAAATATTTTGCAAATGATAGATGAGAAAGGGGGGGGGGAATGATCATTATTTTATTTTTTTTCATTGAAGGACTTTCACCGAGAGGTGAACCGCGACCTAATATCGTGTACACTTTTTTTTTTTTAATGATATTGATGTGAGAAGGAGATACACCAGAAGGTCCATTCCCCAAAGGCCTGTATGGGCTGGCCCCTCAGAACAGAGTAGAAGGAAAAGAAGCCGGGATCACGAGCCAAATCTCAGAAAGCTAGATATAGTCCAATTTACTAAGTTTTTAGCAGTGGTAAATTCTCCGCACGATAAATTAGGTTAAATTTATCTCCCACTTCCATTTCTTCTTTGCTTCCACTTCCACTTTCATTTCCAAGTAGAAGACAATAGATGAAGGGGCATTATCAAATCAATTCCAAAATAATTCCACATAATTCCAAAGATGGTGTAACCCTAATTCCAAACGCGGTTCACCCCTCGACTTTCACCATCTTGTTCATCAAAACTAATATTTGTTAGAATAATATATTTGGAGTAACTTAAAAAAAAATTGAAATTATTTACCTCGTAGGTTTTGATAAAAAAAAAAAAAAAAAAAAAAACAAACATATTTAGGCGATTATTTTTAGTGGAGGGGATATAAGATCAATCGCTTAGTAACGATCCATTCATAAAAAGGATATAGTAGTGTGAAAAGTACAGCCACCTTAAAAAAACATAACCTAAAATTTTAGCACCGTTCATATGTATAGAGTGGTTATGAGACTAAAACTTTTTGTGTGGATTGTCGCGAAAGAACTAACTACCTTAATACAATAAGAATATTATTTTTTAATTAATTTTAAATAATTGGAGTGCTTAAGTTTAGATAAATTCAATGAGAGGTCCAACTATTTAAATTCATAGATATTATTTAAACTTAAGTGGTCCAATTATTTAAAATTAATTACAAAAGTGAACTAAGTTCGATAAAATAAAAAATATTTTTTAATTAATATTATATATTAACTAACATTTTATTAATCAAAATCGATCATATCAAAACATCTTGAGATATAAATTAATTAAATGGCTTGATGGAGGTTAGAATTCTTTCTCAAGCTATTACCCCAAAATATTTTTCCATTGGTCGATATTACCCCTACATGAAAAGCAAAAAAAAAGCAAGGTAAATGTATCTTATCATATTATATTAAACGAGCAATTCTTGTATATATATTTAGAATCGGTTTGTCGAAAAAGGGCTCTAACGATTTGGATGAAATTCACGGGTTAGGCGGGTTTTTGTGTTGACAATTCGATCTATCAAGGTCTCATCTTCGGATAAGTTGTTTTTGATGGGTATTTTGTTAATTGAAATAATTATTCACAGGTGGTTGTTGGAATAAAAATTTATAATTACATTTCTTTCAATTTATTTTTAATACAATTAATTGTTTTTTTTTTTAATTTTAAATTGCACTAATAGATCATTACAAATGTTATTATATATTAGAATTTGCCAATTTAAATAATTAAAGGTATTTTTCTATAAAATAATTTAATAGAATATCAATTTTATTCTCTTAAAAAATCCGACAATTCGAAGGATCATACCTCCTTTTTCATGATTTAAAAGGGTCAAAATAAGGGAAGGGGTGTAAATTAGTCATGTCGGAAAATAAATATTTTAATCGTTCATATCTCGTCTTCGGAAAGTCGCAGAGCCTTGAAATTTGAAACTCAAGCTATTTAGAAGCAAAAAGTTACCGATCATCGCTCGGTGCTCCAGGCACTTATTTATTATTTATTGAATTAATTGGAATTTATATGAAAACTCTCTGTAAGTAAATACAAATTGTAAACATTAATATAATTCAAACGCTTTTACGTTTTAGAAAAATGATGTTGTTTCATTAATAATATAATAATAAATAACTTCAAAATTAGGACTTTTTGACATGTGCTTACCGGGTTTAACTGACTGCTTTTTAAAAAGTAAAAAATACACCAACACTCATCATGACAAAAAATGCATAACTTTTATTAATGTTTTTATATTTTTTTTTAACTTTTATTAATTTTAAGATTTTGAATTCCTGGAAAAGCTATCAAACTAACAATACTATAATAGTTTATAAAATAAAAAAATTTAAAAATGTCCTTTTTACCCCCGATAGTTTCATTTTTACCCCATTTGGGGTAATTTACCCCGGTTCCCCGACCCCTGATCTAGGATCTAGGCCATCGGGGTTTCCCATACTATGTTCCACTGAAAGTGAATAAGTGATCCTCGAAAGCCTAGAATGGTTTTATGAACCGACTTCATTTTATATGAGAATTCAACTAACTAATATTGTGCTTATTATCAAGAAAATTTGAAATTTTTCTTAACTATTTTTTAATGATATTTATATGATTTCTTGTCAACTTGTTGGATTTTATTATGTTTTGACGAAAATCCTGATAGGGGTGACATATATTCATGATACAATATAATGAATAAGTATGCTAGAGCGAATTCAATGTGAATTCACCCCTGACATATATGACTGAAAACTATCAATGAACAACAGACTTTCTCCTCCATAAGAATGTGTTTGTTATTCACCGATGGCGATCTAACACTTGCTGATTTCGCCAATAACTCTCTATCTATTTTCCCTACAAATCAAACAAGATATTTGGTAAAAATTTCAAAATTTATGAAGTGTTTCCCTTTAAAAAAAGTTTGAGAAACTTCTTCATATGTCCTATAGGTCTACTATTTTTAGTTTTAAGCTAAACCGTGTGCAGTTAAGCGCAGCCGGTACGTCACTGGTATTGTCAAGATTGAGAACAGGCCATATTTTTCCAATATATGTAAATAAAAATGTTTTATTAAAATTTATTTGTTTTATTCAAAAAAGCTTAACCTGACCGCTGAACGTGGATGGTATTTTTGCAGTCTTAATTTTTTTTTATTTTATATTTTTTTATTGGTACGAGAAGGAGTTAAGCCCAAAAGGCGCAGCTCGTAAAGACCTGGATTGGCCCACGAAACATGTATTAATTGAATTAAAATTAAATTGTAATTGTAATAGGCTTAAAATTGATTTTTTTCTTTGGATTTTGGATAATGATTGAATAAAATAAAATATGTAAAAAGAAAGGTCTTTTTTTAAATCAATAAATATATAGGTATATCCAATCAATTTAAAACAAATAGACATTCAAATTTAAACTATAACAGCCCATCATTTAATTATTTCGTAGCTGGCTGGTTTGAGCAAGCAAATCTGTCCAATTTTTCACCAATTCTTTTATCCCCGCTTCTTTCAATGGCATCCAAATATGTTTTTCCTAGAAACATTCATATAATCTGACAAGCAGCCAGTTGGTCCCCAAGGGGAATTACTTCTTGAATATCATTTTTTTTCTTTTTGGAATCAAATCGATATATTTCTTCAATCTGACATATATTTTTTATATACCTATATACCTAATATATTTCCGATAACAAATTTGTGTTTTCAAATAACCTATTGAATTATATTATATACTTATACATATATGTATATTCCAATTAAAATTAAAAAAATACTTAATCCGTTGCAGTTTATTTATTATAGAAACGAATAAAAAATCTCAAAAAATGATTTTATTTTGAATTTTTTAACCTAAAGATCTGGAATTAGAAAGAACAAAATATGATTAGCTCTTCGCAATGTAAATACAAACATTTTAGCACCTGAACGAATTTTCTACAACTTTTCTTTCTTAAGTTATATTGGGTATCTGAGAACAAAAAAATCATGGTTGCAAATAATTTTTCTCCACGTTCCAAACATTTTCCAAAATTTGAATTTTTATTTAAATCACACATAATTAATTATAATTGTTTAATGAACACGAACAAATAATACAATATAACTACTATATTTGTTCGTGTTCAATAAATAATTCTAATTAATTATGTGTGATTTAAATACAAATTCATAATTTAATCAAATTTATCACAAAAATAACAGCTTCATTACTAATTAACCAAAATAATGAAAAAAAAAATGGAAATTTTTGAGTTGATTTCATACTAGATTCGTCCGGCAGGCAGGCTTCTTTACCTGTCTCTCGGGCGCGGGCGTACCGAGTAATAAATAATAGTTAAAGCTTATTATTATTAAGGACAAGACACTTCAAGAAAAAATATTAAAATATCAAATCAGATGAAAATATTATTTCAACGAAGTCAAAGTAAACTTAGAATATGTTAAAAAAGATATAAGAGAAATTGGTGAACATACCTACTACATACTAGTTTTTTCTTTACCGCTTTCACATATTCCGGAGACAAAAAATAAATAAAGAGATTAGAAAAGGGGATATAAACATACTACAAGGTATGCAAGCCCCCAGGGGCCACATGAGATAAGCAAGTGCTTTTATCATGTTGACTTACGGACAGTAAATTATTCAAAATTTTTAATGAATAAAAGTAAACATTTTTTATAGTGAAACCAACATCTGACTTGATGTAAGTATATGTATTACATTACACGAAATAGTTTTATTTATTTATTTTTTAATGCAAGAGCCCCACGCCAAAAAGATGAAGCCCCTATGAATCTTGCATCACGGAAGAGAAGGGGTAATTGACCAAGTGAAAAGAATTTATTTTAAATGTCACCATGAATGTGATGTTATAACTCAAATTGTCATGTCCATTTTTGTTTCCACAACTTTATATGGACCAATTTTATATACTCAGGCATCTACAGGCGCCTTAACCTTGTCTGCAAAGTGTGTAGCAAATTCTAGTTGGTATAGAAGTCTGGGCAAAATCAAATAAAGCATTTTAAGGAAATTTTTAAGAGGTATTCGCAGTATTAAAACAGAAATAAAGAATGTGAACAAAAAGGCCTCAGAAAGCTTTTGGCAATTTTTTCATTAAAATCCTCAGCAGACTAAACCCGCTGCACACGGGGCCACACTCTACCTGTTTTTGGAATGGGAGCTCCTAGTTTGCAATTTGGAGGCCTGTCGTGATAGGATATGTTTTTATTTTTCAGGTTTGGCTCTGGGATGTACAGTGGGATCATGTAGACAAAAAATTATTGTGTGCAGCGGCCTTAAGAGTGTTAAAAAATAAGAGCAAACTTAATTACATCTCTATAATTTTGCAGAGTAAGTAAAATTATAAAACTAATCAATTTGCCAAAGATCATAGCAGTCTAAACAAATAAATAAATTTATAAATAACACGTGAATCTCTTTATCGGTCCATGTCAGAAGTCACCATTTAGTTACATCTAGGTTTATTTATTTATTTTTGCTTACCAAGCTTTTTTGTGATTTTTTCGGCTACGACTGACCGTTCGTTTTCCTATCTACTAAGTTTTAAGAATTACTCTATATATTTAGGTATTAATATTGTTTTAACTTTAAAAATAATTTAGAAGTTTAACTAAGATATATTTAAAATGGGGTTCTTTATTATGATGCAGTATAAGCCATAATTTAAACTGTTAACATTTTACATCTTCTTCTTCTTCAGTGCCATGCCAATGGTGTCTTCTCCTCTCCACATATACCTGTGCTGAGTGTATTTAGTTGTTTTACACAGATATACGGGACCTACTTAACGCCGGTTCCGAACGGCTAATTTGGAGGGATTTACTAGGCGTTATACTCTTGGTAGCCCTTACTTTCCAGAGGGAGGCGACCAGCGATCTCTAGTCAGCGACCCAACCTCCTATCCACTGACCCACAGTCGCCTCATTTTACATCTACCTAAATGATATTAGCGAAGACAAAGCCCGATATAATATTGAATTAAATAAAGTAAATAATAGATTACTAGCAAAAAACTAAGATTATTTGCATTTACAATATTTTTTTTATTACTGTGTCTATTCTCAGACCATAAACGCTTACTCTTACTGCACAAAGTCCGAATTAGAAATTTTATATTTTAAGTGGGGCATTAATTTTTAGTAGATTATTTAAGTCCCACATTTCAGAATTTTAGAATCCACAATAAATCATATTAGTCAACAAATCTGTAAATTTTTTTCATCTGCAATTCTAAGAAAGTGCAAAAAATAGCTCTATAAAAATACGATTAAATAGAAAGATAAAATGCTAAATATTTTTTTAGGCTCTGGCTAAGAGTAATATTTTTCACGTGGACCACTCTTAGATCAAGATAGTGACCCTTGCAAAAGAGAGGGTGGCTCAATCTGAATCCAAAGACGGCTCTCAACAGTCTTTCTATTGAATGGCCCCCGCTCGGCTCAAATTGGAAATCAATGTCCTATTGAACGAAATTGTGGCAAACATGTCTTGATGCACATTATGCAAGGGGGGCCAGCCCCTTTAAGACGTGGGGTGATGACAAGGCGAGTGGCCACGTCAATCACGATGGAGATCCGCTGGTCAACGGCTTCCACCTTCTCTTTCTTCAAAATCGAAGCAGCTGCTTCTCGGACCTTGGATTAAACGCAAAATAACTACCACCCCTCGGATCTCTCGAAAGCCATTCTTTCTTGGTGGAAACAATTTAGAAAAGACGCTTTGTATTTTACGAAAGAGGAAAAATAGCCAAAATTATAAGCGAACCGACCGACGTAACGATTTTCTTCAGAGATTTGCATTACTAAAGAACACCAAAAATCTAATTATTCCGGATTCTCCAATCTAAATGGAAATTTTATTCATCCCAAATGTTTGCAATCTTAATTGACTTTTGGATGCTTACATTAAAATACTTATTTGCTGATTTTAATTATCTTTTCAAAAAGTTTTTGTACAATCTAATATCATTAAAATTACTTTATCCCATAACTACATTATTTTCCCATTACTAATTATCTCTTTTAAGTTTTATCCTAAGGTAAAATCTTTTAATTATTATTAAAAATAAACAAACTTTTAATAAATTTCAATAAATTACCTAAAATGAGTTTCAAAATGACATTTTAATTTATTCAATTATTTGCAGTTGGGGAGTCGCGTTAGCCGAGCCGGCTAACGTGCTGGCCCCGCTTCGGCATCGATCGATTATGACGATGTTGGAGTTTCTACCGGCTAAAAACTCGGCTCCCTCACTAACCCTACTAACACTTTACTTATGTGCTGTCTAAATGGGCTTTGTTCCCGGTGACAATAAATAAGAAAAAAAAAAATTATTTGCAGTTTACTTTTACTTTTAAAACCACCCGATATCCGTCATTATTTTCTAAACTTTGTCCGCCTTTTTATTGGCGTAGAGATTCAGAGAAAATAAATCAAGTTTTTAATTATAATATAATACAATTATTTATAAATAAAAAAATAATAAAACGTTCCCTTATTGATTGGCCAAAACCAACAGGTATGAATATTTAAATTTATAGTCAATGCTGTTATCTATTTATTTTCTCTATTTTCACAGCTAATTAAGTGTGAAGATTGCAGCCACAAATACAAGTTTAGTTACGGAAATCACACGAGCATGGAATTAGCAGTTGCTAAGTAGAGGATGCTATTTTTTCAAACACTCATAAAAGTTGTTTTTTTTGTATTTCCCCGGGAACAATGCCAATTTGGTCAAACCTATGTGAATATTTTTTAAATTTATATGTAAGATTTTATGTGTATATGCGTGGGTGTAAATTGGAATAGGGGTAAAATTTCTGCGGAGAACCAGGCTTGCTAATTCGTAGGAAATGACTCTACCCTCTAGGCAATTAAATGCTAAATTAAATAAAATTTGAAGGTTTTTGAAATTACATTTTTTGGAATTATATTTACAGTCGTGTGTCTTGTAGATAATTTCGAGGGTGGCTTCCCCTGCCCTGGGTACCTTTCCTTTATAAGTTCTGGTGAAGTAATGAATGATTAAATTGAACCTTTATTTTTGCCGAGAGTCCTGTTAATCAATTTGTAATAGACTGATGAAGACGGCAAAGTCCTTGAAAAATAAAGTCTCTTTATAAATAAATAAAAAAATTATTTTTCCAGAAAAAGACACACTCTATTAGTGTCTCCTGTAAATTGTTAGTACATTCCTTAATTTTGTGGGAGGCATGCGCGTACTCAAGAAAATTTTTCGACCCATTTATTTATTATTATTTTTTTTTTAATAATATTTTTCTTAAATTAGATTTTATATTAGATATTAAAATTTATATATAATATTTTATATAGATGGATAATTTTATGGAGGGGGGATATGTACCTGCGTGGTTAAAAAATAAGTATAATTCCAATTCGTAGGGTTTTCCATAATTTGTAATGTGTTTATAGATTTTATTTAACAAATCATAGAAGCAATAAAAATTTGTGGTCTAAAATTAAATTAAACAGGGTGGGCCATAAAGAACTACCACATTTTGAAGAGATATAAAAAATGAAAAATTTAACTAGAAAAAAACTGAATATGTTTTTGAAAAGAACATAAAATATATATTTTTTAAATGTGTTTTAAACATTATATCCGAAGAAAAATAGGGGGAGGGGGGTCAAAAATGAAAATTCTCGCCCTTTCGACCAAACTATGAATACAAAATTTGGTTAGTTTTTTGCATTTCTAGCCTTCTGGGGGTACACAGAATATGTATATAAAATTTGGTTGAATTTAGTCAAAAGGGCTAGAATTTTCATTTGGACCCTCCCCCATTTTGAGTGGTTAATTTTTGCATTTCTAGCCTTTTTGGGGCCTATAGAATATGTATACAAAATTTGGTTGAGTTTGGTCGAAAGGGCTAGAATTTTCTTTTTTGCCCCCTCCCCTTTTTTGTCTGAAAATTATTTTATGTTCTTTTCAAAAATACATTCACTTTTTTTCTAGTTAAATTTTTTCATTTTTTTTTACCTCTTCAAAATGTGGTAGATCCTTTTGCCCCAACTCTGTATAATATAAAAAAAATACCTATAGTAAGTGGAAATATTGCGATCCGAAAATTTGAACTTTTTTTATCTTCTCTACTTTTCAATAATAATATTTAAATGTAATTTATTCTTTAAATTGTTTTTAACCAATTTCTTTGTTTTCGGAAGAATAAGAATAATAGGCGAATAAGAAAGGATTTATTTATATTGGTGGATGGGTCGGATTGTCCTCTCCGGCGAATGATGTTCACAGATTGGAATGAAAGAATGTCTCTTTGATGTGCATCCCGCGTTCGCATATTGTCTCTCTTTATTTGTTATCCGTGCTAAACTTGTTGAAGTTGTTCGGGGAGACAGGTTTAGCCAGGTGCATTAACGGCCCCTGCAGAAATAAACAAGTTGATAGCACGCGCTCTCGGAGGCCTGCCTTTCTTTAAGATTATTTTTTTGCAAATCGCTCCACACACGCCATATGCGCACGTTTTACTATGAATGAAGCGACTAAAAAAATAGATGAGTAAAAAAAATACTTTTAAGTTCCCTAAGCAGCCGCAAGATGAGGGAAGAGAGCACGAGCGAGCGCAACCCCTGTAGGGGGGTCAGCGGGGTATAATAAGATTTTCATCGGTTTAAACCGCCCCTATGCTCCTTAAAAAACTCTCCACCCCAAATAGGATCCGGTGGATTTTTTTAGAATGTCTTTGTCACGAGCAATTAAAAGCTACGCGCCACGAGCTATCATCAGCTGAAGGGAAAAAATACGAGGAAATATTTTAAAAATTCTCATAACATAGAAAAAAAGCAATAAACAAGTTTCTGTAGGGAGTCTCCTGGAATGTAAATATGAAAGAAACCAGGAAGAGGAAAATTGAAAAAAAAAATTGTTACAATTTTGTTTACTCAACTCATACAATTGGCGTTTTAGATAGAAAGGAGAATCCGTATCAAAAGAAAAAATATCATTTGCTATTTTCGAACGGTCACCCACCCAATTTGATAAAAATATTATACATACATTTACATAATAAATTTTTTATCTATTTCCATCAAATTATTTATATACACCAATTTAATTGAATCAAAACTTGTTTTATACGTGAGAGAGGCTCTTTTATCGGGGATAATCATAATAATACAATTGAACTCGATTTATACTAATACTATTACTTTTATACACATAAATTCACCTGAAAAACCGAGGGATGAACCGCGACCTAAAATCGTGTACACCTACTTCCACTTCCACTTTCATTTCCAAGTATAAGACAATGGATAACAATAGATTATCTAATGAATTCCAGAATAATTCCAAAGACGTTGTACACCTAATTCCAATCGCGGTTCACCCCTCGTAAAAAACTAAAGCAGCGGATTTCTAACGTGGCACAATTTTTAGGAAACAACAATATATACCCATTATTTCAATTATTATTAGATTAAGTACATATTTGAAAATATACATGTATTCTCAAAGGATTTTTTTAAAAATATCTAATCTAAGTGATTACAGGTAAAACACTTTAACTGATCAATATAACGTTCACACAGAATTTCGAAATTCAACATTTATTTTTTATAAAAAGAATTTAGATTTTAAGGTCTTAAATTTGTTGATATCTATTAGTAGAATATTTTTATATTATATTATCAGAGGGATCGTCCCCCTAGGAGTTGAACCCAGGTACTAACACACTGTCCGGGCGAGTTAGTTCGACCCCCAGGACAAAACACCTCTGACCTGCAATATATTAAAGTGTAGCAATTTTTTTTATTTTGCATTGTTTTATATTTTTATTTTAAAAACTTTTCGCCACCCACCAATAAATAATCGAATCGCAACCCACTACTTTAAAATTATTGATCTAGGGCGGACATAGTGACAGATACTATTTAAACTCCACTACTGAATTCTTTTCATTTCATTTCTATTTTCCATGTAATTGACCGAGACCGAGAAGAATAAATAATACGATAAACAATAATGATTGATAAACTTTTTGTTTACTATCAATTGGAAAATGATCGAATTTTCCTGGATGTGGTCAATCATTATTACTTGGAACTGTGGAGAGCAGCCTCCAAGCATTCTCGTGTCACTCTTGATTCATTTCACAGGAGAGCAATATATCTAATATAGGAGATGATTCAAAAAATAGAACGATCAATATATAAATTGAATTATACGTGTTTCCTTCTTAATTCGGATCCTCTCAACTTTTTATAGTGAATTCAATTTGAATGACCTCAAACTTCATAACAAAAAAAAAGAAATAATTTTAATGATGATTAATGAGCAACCCCCTTTCAAAATGGCTGGCAACCCGGAGGTCTCGGGCTCGATTCCTGGCTATACCCAGACATTTTTTCTGTAAGTATAGGATCTGGTAATCAAAATTAATTGGGAGATAAATTTAACCTAATGTATCGCGCGGAGAATTTACCACTGCTCGAAGCCCCTAAAAACTTAGTAAATTGGACTATATCTAACTTTCTGAGATTTGGCGCGTGATCCCGGCTTCTTTTCCTTCTACTCTGTTCTTTTCACGATGGAGGGGACATCCCATACAGGCCTTTAGGGTATGGACCTTCTGGTGTATCTCCTTCTCACATCAATATCATTAAAAAAATAAACTGCAACGGATCGTTGCTAAACTTTATCCAAATTCATTTGAAATATTAATATGTTTGTTCCTTTATTATTAATCAGATATCACTTGCAATTTGTAGTTCATATTGACATTAATTCAAAAATAATTCTCATTTAATAGTCGAGGAATAACTATTCTACATTTGATTTTTGACATTTTGGTTATTATTGTAACCATTGCTGAAGACATGGAGAAATCGACTTAAAATCAAAAATAGCCATCGATTCTCATCTAATACTTGAGGAATAACAATTCTACATTAGGTTTTTGACGGTTCGATTATTATTGGTAACCATTGCTGAAGACATGGAGGAATCGACTTAAAATCAAAAATAACGATCGATTCTCATCTAATACTAGAGGAATAACCTTATTGCATTCCATTTTTGATGTTTTGACTATTAATGGCAACCTCTACTGAAAACGTGGAAGAATAGACTTAAAATCAAAAAGACTAAATTCTTTTATGGCAAACAACTCAAGCTTGAGTTGTTTGCCAAAAGTACTAGATGAGAATCAATCGCTATTTTTGGTTTAAAGTCGATTCCTCTATGTCTTCAGAAATGGTCACCAATAAAAACCGAAACGTCAAATATCCAATATAGAATGTTTATTCCTCAAGTACTAGATGAGAATCAATCGCTATTTTTGGTTTAAAGTCGATTCCTCTATGTCTTCAGCAATGGTTACCAATAAAAAACCGAAACGTCAAAAATCCAATATAGAATGGCTATTCCTCAAGTATTTGATGAGAATCAATCGCTATTTTTGGTTTAAAGTCGATTCCTCTATGTTTTCTGCAAAGGTAAGGGATAAGAAAGAAAACAACGCAGTTGCTATGGTTACTTATAAAATTTCCTCCCAAATTTTTAGCATTTCACAGAGAGAAGCCTATCCATTCTTATTTAAGCAAGGCTAAATGAGCTATATTAAAAGGTTCAAATGAATAAATTTTAAAGAATTTAAAAAATTAAAAAAGTACTCTCTTACTCTAGAGTAAAGTACTTTAAAATATAATTTTACTAAAAACTTTATTTATCCTTTTTTGTGGTCCCCAAGGTACTTAATTAGGATATTAAATTTCATCAAAATTGGTTAAGTCATTTTCAAGATATTTAGAAAAAACTAAAAAAGTACTGAAATAAAGTACTAATGTTTGTGGGCCGATATGTACCAAAAACTAATCAGCGCTTCATTTTGTTAAACTAATGGTAGGTTTTCAATTTCATTTCAATCGGTGCAAAGGTGTGGAAAAAATCGTGGGCCAAAAAAACGATAACATACATACATCCATCCATACATCCATCCATCCATCCGCACGCACTAAATGAAAAAATGGCACTTTTTGGCCTCTCGACCAGACCCCATGTAATTTTTGGCAAAACCGTCACGTGCTAAAATTCAAGCTAATTGAATACTACAATTTGTGACTTTAATTGAGTCCATGGGTTCCGTAGTCTTTACCTGAGGACCCTTTGAAGCCACGCTTGCCCCGAGAGCGATTACAATACTTTACCCATGCTTTGCATTGTATAAAGTAAAAAAAAAAGTAGGATGGAGGGTCAAAAATTATCAAAATGATAAAATTTTCAAACAAAAATATTTAAATCTATTTCTTCTAATATAGAAGAGTTCTATATTTAAAAGATTTTTTTTTTTTTTATTGGCATCGGATATTTAAAAGATGATGTTTTTTTTTTTTTGGCTTTTCGGCCATGGTAGCCATAAGCCATTTACGATACTATTTATTTTTATTTTTAAATTTGTCTCTACCTCGGGGGTCAGATTTTAGCCGGATGCCTCGAGCCGGATTCGAACTCGGGTCCTCTTGGTTAGCTGGCTGACATGCTACCGCCTAGGCTACCCGACCCCTATGATATGTTTAATTGATAATTATTTTTTCAAATATTAAATATAAGAGAGGGATCTGATGGATACGTCCCCTGGTCACTTATATAAGAACTAATATGGTCACTCTTTTATTACGTTATTTATACCACCAGGGACTTATATGGTATTTTTTCATCCCGATTTCTGAAAATTTCAATATAAAAGAATAATTTATTAGCACATTCTGTCAAATTGGTCAACTCTTCAAATGTCCCAAATGTATTTGCAGATCCCTTTCTCTTTCACCCTTTGAGTCCACCTGACCCTAACGGGTTCTTATTTGGGACTTCTTTAAGCCCGAGAGACATTTCTTTGCCAGGCCGCATGTTATGACGGCCCTTCAAATGAGAAGTCCCTTTACTATCGTTCAAAAGAATGAACGAATTTTGTCAATATATATGATTTGTGGCCGTCACTTTCATATTTTTGACTTTTACTTTCAGGGTCACCATCGCAATATTTGTTTATTTATTATTCTTAAAATTGCAACTGGTTTTTATTCAGTCTCTTTGTTATAAAGGGTTTAAGCACAAAAAAATTAGCAGAATGCAGAAAGCATATATTTGAATATATTTTTATAAAAACAGACAATTCGTTGAATTTATAAATACTTTTACTTTTATTGGAAGCGAAATGATGGCGTTGCTTTTTTTCTTTTTTTCAAATTAAAATGACATTATTCGAGTAGTTTTATATTTGATTGTTTACCATATAGGTTTTCTTAGGATTTTTTTGAAATTTAGACAGATTATTATTTAAATACTTCTGCATCGATTGGTAGCATTTATGAACAATATAGTTCCGGAGATATTAAATTCCAAAGATAAAGTTTTCTAGACTCTTATACATTGCACTATACGGGATATCGGAAAGTTTAAATAAATAAATAAATCTTTATTCCTCGACCTGCTTAGAGGCATAAATCTTCGGTGGCTAGGTCCTCCAAACATCAATACAATCTAGCATATACATACATATTTAATTATAATATAATTTTTTTTGTCTTTTCGGCCCTTCTAGCCATAAGCCAATTTACGATACTAATTATGTTTTTCTAAATTTGTCTCTACCCCCGGGGTCAGATTTTAGTTCGATGCCTCGAGTCGGATTCGAACCCGGGTCTCCTGGTTAGCAGTCTAGACTCTAGACTATCTGACCCCCCTATAATATAATTAATTAATTATAATTAAGAAACTCTTCTTACCATTGTTATAAAAAATTAAACCAACATTAAACAATAACTAATACATATTTTAAGAAAATTTTAATTCATAGTTACAACACAGTTTCTGAGATAATAATTAATAAATAATGAAAAATGTATAATGAAAAATTTACACTAAAAACAAGCTGGCAACAACGCATTTATTTAACCTAAAAAGTGGGTCAACTTTAATACTTTTTTGACGTTTTTCGCTTCAGCCATTGTCGCAACAGCTTTCAATCGCCTATTAAGAACTTTTTGTTTTATAAATCTCTCTTTATAATGTACTTTATCTGACATTTCTATGATAAAATATATACAAGCTCGGACAGTGTTGCCAGATTTGTCAAAAGAGCACGGGATTGGCTAGTAGTGGTACATAAACAGCAAAAAGTTTTGGTCTTATGAACTAAGAATCCTTATTGTATGTTCTATATACTCTAGCATTAAATTTTTGCTAGTATTGTCGAGGAAACAACTACCTTAAAATTAAATAATTGAACTAGTTCAAATGTTTTATGCGTCAGATCTATTCTATCAATAATGATAATTGATCAGCCAAAAAATTTGCTTAAAAAAATAAATAAATAAAAATAATAATAATTTAACTTTTTATTCTATTCATGAAAAACAGGCGAAGCAATTTTTAAAAGAGGACTTGAATTGAGAAGTATTGATAAAATGTCCATTTACTTTCCCATTTAAAAATTTCAGGAATTGAAAAATTTTAAGTTTCAATGAAATCAGAAAAGAAAAGAAAAACACGTTGTTTCGCAAAATCAAGCCAAGTCGAAAATGCTTTTTTTCAACCCTTTTAAGAAGAGATGAATAGCCTGTCAATAGGCTCATTTATTTTATGACCTCTTCTGCTAATTTTGAATAAATAAGTTATATAATCTAGTCAGTTTGAAAATGATTTACTAGCTATTACTTTATATTTTTCTTAAAGAAAAAGGGTTGTGATTAACGGCAAAAGTAAAAATCACGCCTGAGAAATAGCAGGAGTATTCAGATAATATAAAACTGAAGACAATAAAAAAATGTTACAATATTTCTAAAATAGTTTAATAGAATAAATATATTTTAATAAATAAAAATTATAATTAAAATATCGTCGCTCCTATCGGTAGCTAGATTCCATGATTAAGGTCCTGTTGTTTCGTTAGTAGGACACTTGACCCTTGTATTGAATTTGTTCAAAAATTCACTTTATTTATTTATTGTTTATTATGTTTAAAAATTAATTAAATGTGAAGAGAAAAATCATTATCAGCAATGTCTTTTTTCTGTTTGTCTGTTTTCTTATATCCAGAACTCAAAAAAACAAAAATTGATAATTTTTTTTTTTTTCAATTTAACATTAGTTCATGAAATAAAAGTTTAGAATTATAAATTACTAAAAGTTTATATATAAATATTTTATTTTAATTTTTTTCGTAAGCCCAAAATTTTTCGTGAAAAAAATCAGAATTTTATAAAAAATAAGCTGACGTGTTCTGATGAGGCCATCCACTTGACTTTACCATACAACCTGGCCCTTCACTTATATTTAATATTTAATAAAATTATTTATAATCATGTAGGGGAAGGGGGGTTAGTTTTTCCATTTTTAGACTCCTGGGGGCCCACTGATTATGTATACAAAATTTGGTTGAGTTTGGTACAAGGGCCTAGATTTTCATTTTTTGACCCCCCCCTCCCATTTTGGGCGATTAGTTTTTGCATTTTTAGAGTTCTGTGGTCCCACTGATTATATATACAAAATTTGGTTGAGTTTGGTAAATTGTAAAGATTTTCATTTTTTGATCAAACACCCCCCCCCCCTTCGCCATTTTGGGCGATTAGTTTTTGCATTTTTAGACTTCTGGGGTCTCACTGATTATGTATACAAAATTTGGTTGAGTTTGCTCCAATGGGCTAGATTTTTAATTTTTAAACCCCCCTCCTATAATTTTGGGTCAATATGCACCAAATTCTAATCAGCTCTTAACCTCAATGGACCAAAACTACGTGTGAAATTTGGTTTCGATATTCACACTATTTTTGAGCTAGCTCGTCCACAAAGATTTAGTAACGCACAGACTAACAACCAGACAACCAGACAGACTAACTAACAGACATTTTGACAAAACAATTGTTATCTCGAAAAATATAATTTTTTCGATGTTCACTTATTAGAGCTTTTTGTAGACCGAAATGCCATGTTTTCGCTCAATTTTTTTAATCAAAATAGTTTAAGCCGTTTTTGAGATATTTCCAAAAAAAGAAGCAAAATAACCACTTTTTTCATCGATTACAATACTTAACCATACCCTGTATGGTAAAGTAATAATCGTTGCTATTTATTGAAATTTTGTATTAAAAAATCTTTTCGAACAAAACTTAGATTAAATCGAATTGAAGTCATTTTATATTACATTTAGTGTTAGCTTGATTATTTCAGAGGGGACGGGGGCCATTGGTCCCTATCTGAATTCGTCCCCAATATATATATATATAAGATATAAGGTATACATGCCTGTATACCGGTGGCGTGCGGTCCATGGATGCTGTTGATGCGGCGCATCACTAAAACTTCAAACATATTTAGAGTATTTTCATAAATTCAGGAGGATCTTTAAATTTTCAAATTATTATCCGTTATTTCAAATATTTCTATAAAAACATTTTTTGTTTTGGAAAGTATATTGGTTCTCGAAATGAAATAAAATTGTTGCATAGTTTTCAAGGGGCGATTAAAATGAATGATTTTTTCCGTAAAAGGGTGCCTATAGAAGGTTTGAAGTCCCTGTCTGGCAGAAATATATTCCAGTTCAAGCATGTCAAAGACAAGTTGAGACGAGTTTTAGTCGAATAAAAATTGTTCTCTCTGAGAAACTATTAAAATAGAAATAATAGAAAAAGGGAATAAATAAAGATGATTCGAAAATTTCTGGATTAATCCATTTCTAAGAACTCTCAATAGACGACAGGTTTTAGCTTGCTTATAGCAATAGAATTAGAAGAAATTCAAGATTTTTTATAGGACAGGATTATTAATTATTGAAGATGGTTGATTTCTATCTCAGGGACTGGGACTTTAAGTCACAAGATTTAATTTCTGAATCCTACCTTCACTCACACAAAGCAGTATCCGTTTGGGGAGAGGGTCTCAAATTTCAAAAAATATATTTTAAAAAATCTAGTGTTAAATTTGAAAAATAACGAAAATGTCGCAGTATTCGATGAAATTTGCTAAAAAACGAAGATTAAATAAAATTTCACAAAATGAAGGGTACTTTTTGGACAGCATCCCTGGTTCAAAAGTCACCAACACTGATATATTAGCTTTTAATATAAAAAAAGTAGAAACGTTGCAAAAACATGCCGGAAAATTTGTGAAATGTACGGTGAGAATGCTGTGAGTGAACGAAGGACCCAGGAGTGGTTTTCTTGATTCCTTTCCGGAAATTTCAATGTCAAAGTTGCACCTCGCTCTGATCGGCCGCCAGTCAAAGAAGTCGACGAAATTTTGCAAATGGTAGTGCAAGACCGGCACGAAAGCTGTCAGTAAATAGCGGAAGCACCAAACATCAGCCAGATGACAGTTTAGAATCATTTGAAAGAGCAGTACAAAAAGAAGCTCGATGTTTGGGTGCCACATAAATTAACGCAAAGAAATTTGACCGAATTACCATCAGAGAAATTCTGATTAAACGCAACGAACTCGAACCATTTTTGAAGCACTGCTCTTTTCAAATGATTCTAAACTGTCATCTGGCTGATGTTTGGTGCTTCCGCTATTTACTGACGGCTTTCGTGCCGGTCTTGCACTACCATTTGCAAAATTTCGTCGACTTCTTTGACTGGCGGCCGATCAGGCAGTGCAGCTTTGACATTGAAAGGAATCAAGAAAACCACTCCTGGGTCCTTCGTTCACTCACAGCATTCTCACAATGCATTTCACAAATTTTCCGGCATGTTTTTGCAACGTTTCTACTTTTTT
>JALMQS010000074.1:3948348-4015342 GCA_024734495.1 Forficula auricularia | reverse complement strand
AATGGCAAGCGAATTCAGGTAAAATAGACCTGAAGAAGAAACAGCCAGCGAAAGTGGAAAGAGGTGGAAAAAAATATATTACAGTAATCCTCTAACATTGAGGACAAACTCTGGTGTTCCCCAAGGCTCTGTCATCTCCTCCACACTCTTCCTTATTATTTATATAAACGACACTATATTGATCAAACGGCAAACCCACTCATTGTTACGCCGACGATAGCACTCTACACGGCAAACCCTCTCTCCCAAATAATCGAATCAATATTGCCTCCTCAATTACTCTCGACTTAGACAAACTGAATAAATGGGGCTCTCAAAATTTAGTTAACTTTAATTCAAATAAGACTCAATGTTGTCTAATTTCTAGGCGCGAAAATAGAGATTTCCCTGATATTCACTTCGATTCGAATACCCTGAAAATGTGTGACAGCCTATCCATGTTGGGCGTCTCTGTCGCATCTGACCTGTCTTGGAATGAACACATCTCCTCTGTGGCGAAATCTGCAGCAAGGAAGATTGGCTTCTTATTCAGGTCCAAGCGATTTTACAAACCCCACAACTTCTCACCATCTACAAGGCCCAAATCCGCCCCTGTCTCGAATACGGCTCTCATCTATGGAGAGGAGCCTCAAAATATTCTCTTGCTACCCTTGATGCAATTCAGAAACGAGCCGTCAGGCTAATTGACGATTCTACCCTCACCGACTCCCTCGACTCGCTAGCTCATCGAAGAGATGTCTCTGCCCTTTCCTTTTCTATAGATACTATCACGGCAGGTGCTCTGACGAGATAAAATCAATAATTCCCCCCAAAGCATGCTTTGCACGCAGCACACGTTTTGCCGACTCCCAACACTCTTTCGCTGTCAAATTGGAAAAGTGCCGGACCACTTCATTCGCGAATACATATATCCCCATGACTTCAAGGAACTGGAACTCTCTCCCAGCCTCTATCTTTCCCAGCACCTATGATCTTCAAACCTTCAAAACCAGGGTGCATAGACACCTGCGTCTACATCCTCTCTCTTAATCAACTTTCCCTTCTCTTCGGTAATGCAAGGGTCTTTCGAGATCCATAGGGGCTACATCTTTACTGGTGCACCCCTTCTTGCATTCGATTGCATTTAAAAAAAAAAAAAAAAAAAAAAAGAGCTATCAAAAATGCTTTAGCTAAAAGAGCTGAAATTAGACAAATAAAAAGTTTATATTAATAAATTTGAACCTCTATCCCAACCATTTTCTACTGTTTAAAAAATTGTTAAATAATTAAAATTTGCAGAAACCGAACCGAATTTTTGAAATTTTTATCGCTTTTTCCTTTAAAATATAACAATTAAAATTATGGAATTGAAATGGCCGCGAAGTTTACTTTTTCATCATCGTGATCTTTTGATTACGATGTGGGAATGGAAGGACTAAGTTCAAGCCTCGCTCGCGACAGAATACATAATATATTATCATTTGGCTCAAAGCCTTACTTTTTGCGTTTTTGGTTAAAGACGCCATGTTTGTCCATTAAATATGGCGTTAAAATTTTAAATGCACCCTCTGATATGGCTTTAATTTTTAAGACTTTTGGCTATATATTAACGCTTTGGAGTTAAAGTTTATGCTTACATAATGAGCTATTTTAGGCAAGGAGGTGTTAAAATGAATTAACGCTGAATTCGGATGTTAAAAGTTAACGTTTTTGCTTAGAGAATAGACCTATATGTGCTTGATAAAATTAATCAAAATATAATTTATTAATCTTGACAAATCTATCAAAATCTGTTTGAATTATTATTATTATTATTATTTGAGGAGTAAAGGAAGTTCACTTGGAATGTCTATTTTTAAAATTTTCACTTTTAAGTAAATTGGAAAAATATTTTTCTTTTCTAACTCCACCGAACCATGTTCCATGTTGGCACGTCGAACATTCAATAGCGGAATGCCACTCGGCAAACGCCTTTCAATAATACAAAGTCGTGAATTGTAGACAAACATTAATGGAGGCAAGGGACTACAATTAGAGAGACGAGGGCGAAGGACAGTCCGTAACTCTTTATGCTAAGATTAATGAATTTGGGTGAAATGAGAGCGAGCGGCATGCAACCCCGCAAAAGATGATTCTTCTTCTGAACGGATCGGACAACATTTGCAGCAGAGAATGGACCAAAGAACGGGGCGTTTAACACTTTAGGCACGACAAATACCTGCTGATCAGTGTTGCTAATGTTCCCCCGAACGGTTCATTTATCAAGAGTTTTCCTTCATGCTGGGTGTGCTCTGTTCAGCCAAAAAAGAAATACTCTGCCTTTCACTCTTCAAACGATTTATTAAATAAAAGAAAAACGTTTTTTAAAGGAGGTTTTAAATGTTGCTCACACCTTGCCTTTCGCTGATAAGCAGCCCAAAAGGATAGTGAATAGGGAGATCTAGCGAGTCATGATGGAAAATCAGCACCAGTGAACCATTTCGAAAATAAGTAAATATTGAAAAAAAATCAAAAAGAAAATTTGAAATTATTTACAGACACCGCCTTTGCAAAGTTAGGGGGCTGCAAGTCACCAGTCCAGTGGCGTAGCGAGGAGGGGCAAGGGGGTTATCATGCCCCGGGCGCTACTCACAAAGGGGCGCCAAATGGTCGCGCAAAACAAAAAATTGCTGGATAATTTTTATTTTTATTATAATTGATTTCTGGAAAATATATTTTGAATTTAGTGCCAGGGTAATATAATAAATGTTAATTCGTAAATAAAAAGGAACTGCCTAAGAGGGAACACTAATAGTCTAAATCAAACTGTAATAATATATTCATAATAGAAATGTGCGCATCTTTTTCTGCTGGCAGGGCTGACTCGACCTGTGTCTAGATGATCATATACATTTCAAAATCTAGTCTTGTTTTCTCAACTACATTTTTTGTCTCAAATTTAAAGCCTAGTTTGAGCCTATGACTTTATTTATTAATTAATTGCGAGTATATTTTACATATAATATTATATGGTTTTCGAATGGGGGGGCTAAAAGGTATCGTGCCCCGGGCTTGAGTTAAGCTCGCTACGCCACTGCCAAGGTCGTATTATTAGAAAAGGTATTTGAAGATTACCGCCCCAAAATTTCCAATAGGTTGAAATTTATTCGGATTAAAAAAAAAAACATTCTAAATTAAAAATTGGAAAAAAGTGAATCAATCTTTTTCAAGACTCGCAAAATTTTGAAAATTTGTCAATTTATTTCAGCGAATGGTTTAAACCAGTGGTTCCCAACCTTTTTGTGGCACATCGCCCCTTTCTGGAGATTGACTAACACCTATCGCCCCTTTTCATATATGTCTAATTTTAATTTGAAGAAAAGTGTAAATAATAAAGCAGTTTTATTATTTTAAACAATTTTATTACCGTATATAAAAACAACCAAAGCAGTTTTATCCGGTCACTCTTAAATAAAATAAAAAAAAATTAAAATGTACATTTTTTACAGATTTTTTTTTAAGAACAAAGAATTGAAATAATTAACTAAGATCATTGACGTACATTTAAAAAACAGGAGTACCTACATGTTTTCATTTTTAAATTGGAATCTAGAAAAATTAAGAAAGTTGACAGTTAAAATTTGAAAAAATATATAAAAGTTTGAAAACTTTGTTATTGTTTTATTGTACAGTACTATTTTAATTGTTCCCCCTTTGAATACTCATCGGCCCCAAATCGCCCACTTGGGGGCGATCGCCCCTAGGCTGGGAACCACTGGTTTAAACCGAGAGGTGAACCGCTATTGGAATTAAGTGTACACGTCTTTGGAATTATGTGGAATTATTTTGGAATTTATTAGATAATGCCCTTTACACTATTGCTCTTCTACTTTGAAATGAAAGTGGAATTGGAAGTAGGTGTACACGATTATTAGGTCGCGGTTCACCCCTCGGTTTAAACTAGAAATTTGGCAAAATGTCCAGTTGATAAATACTTACAAATTTGTCTGTCAAATTTCAGCTTATTAGCTAAAACATTTTAGATATCCCAAAAAAAGATACAATTTTGTTGTTTTTTATTTTCCCCTGTATTTTTCAATCTGATCCTGTGAAGCTTGAAACTTGCAGCTTCTTCATTTTGGAAATGCGATTATTGTAGCACTAGAACAAGCGTTCTATGACCTTTCTTTCATTATTTATCCTGAGTATTAACATTCAAATATACACAAAAGAAAGAAAGGAAATCATTCTTTGAAGTAATTTTTTCCTAATTACAGATATTTCAAATCAATAAACAGCGAAAAAAAAACGAAATTTTTGATAAAATTTCAACCATTTTTGTTCATTTGAAAATTCTCTCTGAACATTTTCAAATATGAAGAAAAAAGTCCAAGATGACCACTGACATAAACACCAATGATTCTGGCTTAACTTTTTTATTTTAAAATATTTTTTTAAATGGAAAATTCGTAAACAATTATAAGACATTATAATTCTGCTGAGAATGAAATACAATATATTATTGTTACTGCCACTGAAAGAGGAGAATGTCGCATTGGATTTCTTTCACTGACTTTTCAAAACCCTGAAGAAGGAGGGAATAGCCTCCGAAACGTCGATTTATGAATAAAAAGATACTATAAATTATCTTCTTTTTTGGGCTGCCTCAACAAAATCCACTCAAATTCGTAAGCAAATTTTTAATTAAATTCAGGTATATTAATAAAATATTTAAATTAAAAATTTTCTACACACAAACACACATCCTATTACAAGATTTGTCGACAATCAACATCCTTTTCCGATTAACCGATAACTATCAATGTCAATTTGAAGGTAAAAAATATTTCATCCCCTATATTTTAGTAAAAGTTATGTTTTTTATGACAAGTTTATTTAGCAAATGGGGGTCCCTATTTGACGGAAGACCCATCCACGTTTTTCAGGTCTTCTATCAATAAACAAATAAAACTAGTGTCAGCATTCAAAGTCGATAGATAAAGCTGGATGAGAATGTTTGAAAAGTGTTGGTGTTATCACGGGTTGAGCCCTGAACACACACAGGGAGGCCTTCGCGACCGCCTCGCACCGCCCTTGCCTTATCTCCGGCCACGATATATCTCACCGTATCACCAGACATTAGTCCTGACCTACCCCATCAAGTCCCAACTCGTTCTTTCTTAGCCCCCAAAATACATGCCCATCATCACGTCATGCTAAAGGACCAAACTGCTCTAAACTTACTTTCTCTTCTTTCCTCAAACCGATTATATTTAAATTGAAAGTTTTTGTGCCGAGGGTAGCAGAATTTTTATATATTGAAGGAGACAATAAAAGAGTGTGTCTTCTGCTGGAATTATACATTTCGTTATAAATAAAATTTATAATTCCAGCATCATTATAAATAAAATTTATAAAATTTATAATTCAATCATCGCTATAAATAAAAATTATAAAATTTATAATTCCCGCTCGTTATAAAAAAAATTTATAAAATTTATAATTCCAGCATCATTATAAATAAAATTTATAAAATTTATAATTCCAGATTCGTTATAAATAAAATTTATAAAATTTATAATTCCCGCTCGTTATAAATAAAATTTATAAAATTTATAATTCCAGCATCGTTATAAATAAAATTTATAAAATTTATAATTCCAGCATCATTATAAATAAAATTTATAAAATTTATAATTCCAGCATCATTATAAATAAAATTTATAAAATTTATAATTCCCACTCGTTATAAATAAAATTTATAAAATTTATAATTACAGCATCATTATAAATAAAATTTAAAAATTTATAATTCCCACTCGTTATAAATAAAATTTATAAAATTTATAATTCCAGCATCGTTATAAATAAAATTTATAAAATTTATAATTCAATCATCGCTATAAATAAAATTTATAAAATTTATAATTCCAGCATCATTATAAATAAAATTTATAAAATTTATAATTCCCACTCGTTATAAATAAAATTTATAATTCCAGCATCGTTATAAATAAAATTTATAAAATTTATAATTACAGCATCGTTATAAATAAAATCTATAAAATTTATAATTCCCACTCGTTATAAATAAAATTTATAATTCCAGCATCGTTATAAATAAAATTTATAAAATTTATAATTACAGCATCATTATAAATAAAATTTATAAAATTTATAATTACAGCATCGTTATAAATAAAATTTATAAAATTTATAATTCCAGCATCATTATAAATAAAATTTATAAAATTTATAATTCAATCATCGCTATAAATAAAATTTATAATTCCAGCAACTTATAAATAAAATTTAAAATTCCAGCAGCATTTTTTCTTATTTTATTATTTCTATCATTATTTTCTCCTCCAATTATATTTCTTAGTAAGTATTAATTAATTTAGTACCTGAAACACCGAGCGTTGCTCGATAATGCATGTGTTTGTTTTTGATTTAATCAACCATTTGTTTTATTTTGATTCAACCATCTGTTAATAATTAGTTTCATTAAAAAACTTATAAAAATGTTTTTTTCCCAAAAGTGAGACCTGGTATTTAATCGATTCTTTCATGTCTTCATATAGAGTTTGTAAATTGTTTAAACACCAAAAGGAAAGTAAATAAATCATTCTTTATTTATATTAAAATTTTTAATGATTATTCACTGAATTATTCCTGTAATTATCCTAATTATTAATCAAGTTTTTTTTTGGCTTTCGGCCTTTCTAGCCATAAGACAAATACGATACTAATTATTTTTTATTAAATTTGTCTCTATCCCTCAGGTTTTAGCCGGATGCCTCAAGTCAGATTCGAACCCGGGTCCACTTGGTTAGCAGGCTGACATGCTAGCCCCAGCCAACCCGGGTCAAATTAAGATTATAAAAAAAGCATAAAATATTATGGATACATTTATTAAGATATATTTTATTATAAAACAATGTTGGATTGCGAAATAATTTTTAGAAAAAAAACCGACTTCAAAAAAATTAAATGAAACAAATAAAATAATAAGAACTCAAAAATAAAATAAAATACACTAAAAGATATAAAATAATTATATAAACAAAACAAATAAACATAAACAAAGAATTAAACAGGTTCATAAACAAAGAAGTTATGGGTGAACAATGAACATAGATAAAAAAGGTCCAATACCAATGAAATTTATTTTTTTACAAATCGGAAACTATACTGAACACAATGCAAAAAAAATCATCAAAATCGGTTCACAAGTGGCGAAGAAATCGAGTAACATAGGCACAAAAAAAAATTCAGTCGAATTGAGAACCTCCTCCTTTTTTGAAGTCGGTTAAAAATAGAAAAATATTTTTCAATTAAACAAAATAAATAGAAAGAAAATTCCGACCAGCATGGGGTTTGCGTCATTTTATGCAGAATAAATCAAAGTTTTTTTTTTTGAAAAAAAAATATTTTTCAAAAATGTCAAACTTCAAAAAATCAATGATTTTTGCAGAAAAACTGAAAAATGTTATTGAATATGAAGTTGAATATTTTTTTTGTATTTTTTTCTGAAAAGCACGTTTAAAAAAGGAAAAAACGTCCCTATTAGTCTTTTTACTTTAGCATACAGGGTATGGTTAAGTATTGTGATCGTGCATGAAAAAAGTGGTTTTTTCCTTCTTTTTTTCGAAATATCTCAAAAACGGCTGAAACTATTTTGATTAAAAAAATTGAGCGAAACCATGGCAAATTGCTCTACAAAAAAGCTCTAATAAGTGAACATCGAAAAAATTATATTTTTCGAGATAATAATTGTTTTGTCAAAATGTCTGTTAGTTAGTTAGCCTGATTGTCTGACCATTAGACTGTGCGTTACCAAATATTTGTGGACGAGCTAGCTCAAAAACTAGTGGGAGTAGATTTTGCTGCATATCGACCCAAAATTAAGGGGGGGTGGAGGGGGGGGGTTAACGATTAAAAATCCAGTCTATTTGACCAAACTCAAACAAATTTTGTATACATAATCAGTGCGAACCCAGAAGTCTAAAAATGCAAAAACTAGCCGCCCAAATTGGGTGGAGGGTTCAAAAAAATGAAAATAAAGACTCTTGTTCCAAACTCAACCAAATTTTGTGTACATAATCAGTGGGACCCCAGAAGTCTAAAAATGCAAAAACTAACCCTCTCCCTACATGATTATAAATAATTTTATTAAATATTAAATATAAGTGAGAGGCCAGGTTGTATGGTAAAGTCAAATGGATGGCCTCATCAGAACACGTAATGAAATTGTAATTGTGAATGAAAAAAGTGGTTTTTTTTCCTTCTTTTTTTCGAAGTATCTCAAAAACGGCTGAAACTATTTTCATTAGAAAAATTGAGCAAAACCATGGCATTTCGGTCTACAAAAAAGCTCTAATAAGTGAACATCGATAAAATTATATTTTTCGAGATAACAATTGTTTTGTCAAAATGTCTGTTAGTCTGTCTGTCTGGTTGTCCGTTTGTCTGTGCGTTACCAAATTATTGTGGAAGGGCTAGCTCAAAAACTAGTGGGAATATCAAAACCAAATTTCACAAGTAGTATTGGTCCATTGATTGCTGATTAGATTTTGGTGCATATCGACTCAAAATTAAGAGGGGTGGAGGGGGGTTAAAAATTAAAAATCCAGGCCATTTGAGCAAACTCAACCAAATTTTGGATACATAATCAGTGGACCCCCAGAAGTCTAAAAATGCAAAAATTAACCGCCCAAAATGGGGGGGGGGTTAGGGTCAAAAAATGAAAATATTGGCCATTTACCAAACTCAACCAAATTTTGTATACAAAATCAGTGGGACCCAAGAAGTCTAAAAATGCAAAAACTAACCCCCCCCTACATGATTATAAATAATTATATTAAATATTAAATATAAGTGAGGGGTCAGGTTGTATGGTAAAGTCGAGTGGATGGCCACATCAGAACACGATGCTTATTTTGAAATAGTTATGAGCGTTTGAAAGAAAAAAGACAATTTTTAAAAAAAATTAATAAATTTTTTTTCGGTTGGGTAGAAAAATTTGAAAAAATTCTGAAATTGTTTTCGATAGGGTAGAAACAGATAAAAAAGTTTCAGCCAAATCGAAAGGGGTCTGGGTCAAAAGTGGTCGATTTGGCATGGAATGCCCCATATATATACAAGAATTGCTCGTTTAATATAATAAGATAAGATAAGATATAGCTTTTATCCTGCTCGGCTTTCAGGTGGCCCAATTCACTAAACTTATTTATTTATCTAGCTTATTATTAAAATAATATCTGTAACATGGATAAAATTGTTTTTTCTTCCTGTGTGTCCGATAGTCACGTTAACTTAAGTATGGAAAGTCGTAGAACGTTCGTTTTGTTGTCAAAATATTTTTATTTCTAAAGCGGGGAACTGATTAGAATTTGAGCTCTCTACCTTTAGAACTTTAGGTTCAAAAATTCAGAAAATATCATTTTTTACCTTAATATAATTGAATCAAAAAATAAATTACTATTAGTATATTATATTTAAGTTTATTACTAGAGCGGCTATAACTGGTGAGCTTACCGTGTCTAGAAAATGTTTTAACATTTTCCTTCATTTTTTAAATTTATTTTTTGAGAAGTGTTTACTTTTTAAATTCTTCAAAATTTCTCAAAAAACTTCTTTGATAAATTGGAAAATAATGTCCGTGTGTCTGTTTAGAAAAGTCGTAATCCTGATGTAAAAATGTTTGTACATTTTTTCAATGTGAAAAGACTTGATTATTTTAGAGTCTCTAGCATCAGAGCCTAAGGTTCTGAAATATTAAAAATATATTTTAATATGATTTTATTGATATTTTAAGGATTTGTTATGATACAAGAATAAATAATTAACAGGTGATTTTTTGATTTCACTTTAATAATTAATTGACTGTTAATTGGGTGCACACAATACATTTTTTAAAGAAATATTGTTAACAAAGAGAAACAAAGAGGTGGTCCTCTGCTTGATGCAAATAAACATACACACATATATATCGAGATGATATATCTGTATATATATGTTTTATTTATTTGTTTGAGACTATAGTTTCGAAGACTTGGTCTTCATCATCAGTCTTTTTTAAATTATAAATGTTTTTCATGGAGTCAATATCGTATGTCAATTATTGGTGAAGTTTTGATGTCTGTTTGATTGTTCAAGATGTTTTGATTAAGGTGTATGGCCTTTTTAATTTCAGCTGACTCAATAAATCCAATTTCCTACTTTTTGGAATAAAATGTAAAGGAGGGGTTGGTCGATGAAGGTGAATGGTTGTGGTCAAACAAATGATCTGCAAAAGCCGAGGTATAACTAAGAGGGGGGGCATTTGGGTTCAAACTATTCACCTGTAGATTGCGAAGAGATCTCATATGTTCAACGTGGCGTTGATTGAAAGATCTACCTGTTTGCCCGATATAAAATGATTGACAGTCATTACATTGCAATTTATATACACCACTCATTGTTGTTGGTTTAATTATATCGATTTTATTGTTAACCAATATGGATGAAAGGTTTGTTTCTCTTTCTGAATCAACAACTCTGCTACTCTCGGCAAAACAAAAACTTTTCAATTATTTCAAATATTGTTAAATTGAAGGGAGAAGTGAATTTTTTCAAGATTCCATATTATGCTTTCCACAAATTTTGCACATGGTCATGAGAGTTAGAACAAAGTCGGAGAGGATATTTGTGCAGACAGTTAGTTATTTTTATATAGATTTCGAACGTTCAACCGACTGCAATAAAATTTGGGACAAAATTTAGACCTGATGTAAACAAGAACTGATTAGTTTTTGGTGACTTCAGCCCAAAGGAGATGGAAATGGTGGAGGGTTGAATTCTTAAAAAATTCATAGCAACGTTAATATGAATGATACCAGTTTAGTTGAAATTGCCTAATATTCGACTAATTAATCTCTACAACTTGTGTCTAAAAAGTTTTGATAGGAACATTCTAAAGGGGGGTAGAGCCCCTTCGAAATCTAACTCTACCTACGGCCTGCCACAGGGATTTTTTAAATATGTAGAGAGGCAATAAGGGTCGGCTTGTCTGATAGGTTGTTTATGAACTGTACACAGGGTGGCAAGAGAATGCTGGGAGACTCTGATCCAGAGATGCAAAATATATGCATGAGAGGGATTGAGGGGCCTTGTCTAGGGCGAGATCTTAAAAAATTGGAAATTGTAGAATTCGAGAAATATAATAACAGAAAGAGTTCGAGTCTTCAGAAGCCATAGGAATAATTGAATTAATGTATTTTTATATTTATTCCTAATTTGACCGTAAAGGTATGTAAAATTTTAAAAAATTGTAAGTTTCTCATAAAAGAGATTTCATTAAAAATTATTGACTTTAACTGCTTAGTAGAAATAACATGATAATATCTATATATGATTGCAATACTTTCACTTATATATGAGTGAAAAAGGGAAAGAGAAAACGTAAAGGGTTAACTGATTCTACGAAAGGACAAGGGATCAAGAAAACAAAGAAGAATCTCCATTTAATTTTATTGCTCGTTTCTCTTTTGGTGGACACATTAGGTCCTAATCGTATTCATATTTTGGACATTGTAAGCTATAAGAATTTGGTAAAATATAACTAGTAGTGGGTTGGAAGAGTTATTCAGCAAAAGCAGGGATCCACCGGGTATAATTAAATTCCTAGAGTAAAAGCGTTTCAGCCTAAATGTGATTGAGCATAGTTTTGTCTAAATAAAATAACCTAAGCCAACATACAAACAAACAAACCAACATTGCTAGCTAAATAAAAGCTTTTAAAAATATGCTGAGGTGTTCTGATGTGGCCATCCACTTGACTTTACCATACACCTTGGACCCTCATATATATTTAATAAAATTATTTATAATCATGTAGGGGAGGGAGGGTTAATTTTTGCATTTTTAGATTACTGTGGGCCAATTGATTATGTATTTGGTTGAGTTTGATGCAAGAGCCTATATTTTCATTTTTTGACACGATATGCACCAAAATCTAAACAGCTCTTAATCTCAATGGACCAAAACTACGTGTGAAATTTGGTTACGATATTCACACTAGTTTTTGAGCTAGCTCATCCACAAAGATTTGGTAACTCACAGAGTAACAACCAGACAACCAGACAGACTAACAGACATTTTGACAAAACAATTATTATCTCGAAAATATATTTTTTTCGATGTTCACTTATTAGGGCTTTTTTGTAAAGCGAAATGCCATGGTTTCGCTCAATTTTTTTAATCAAAATAGTTTAAGCCGTTTTTGAGGTATTTCGAAAAAGAAGTAAAAAATCACTTTTTCATCCGCGATTACAATACTTGACCATACCCTGTATGGTAAAGTAATAAAAAGCAGTCAAATGGTAACATTTCCATCATTTTATTCAATCCGATTTTTTCAATCTATCAAATAGAATATTTTTATTTTTTTTTTATTTTACTTAATTTGAATAAGCAGTGAGGGTGGAAAGACAAGCAGACCTGTCGAACTTTCAATTAATATAAAAAGATGAATTAATCATAGACTATATTATAATTATTTAATCATAAATGCAGAAAGATTATTTGAAATGGGATAAAAAATTTAATTAAAATTTGAAGAAAAAAGTGAAACATTTCAAGACTCGGTTTGCTGTTTCTGTGAATTAATCATTTTAATTTCTATTAATTTGACCTGGGAATAAGGCCAATATTATAGAGACCCGAGGGGTGATCCGCAATTAGAAGTAGGTGTACACCTCTTTGGAAGTATTTTGGAATTAGTTGGAAATATTTGGAATTACTTGGAAATATTTGGAAGTACAAGTGGAAGTAGGTGTACAGCATATTAGGTCGCGGTTCACCCTCGGAGAGACCATTGGAGAGAGAGAAATGAATACTTAATATTATTTTCTTATAAATATTAAAATTTGTATTATACGGTATTGTACGGTATTATACGGTATTATACGGTGTTATATGGTATTGTACGGTGTTATACGGTATTGTACGGTGTTATACGGTATTGTACGGTATTATACGGTATTGTACGGCATTATACGGTATTGTACGGTATTACACGGTATTGTACGGCATCATACGGTATTATACGGTATTATACGGTATTGTACGGCATCATACGATTTTAGACCATTTGTGCCTTTTAATAAAATTATTTTCTTAATAAAATTTATGTCCGGCACATGGTAGGATACGGTTTTAGACCATTTGAGCCTTTTAATAACATTATTTTCTTAAAAAATTTTAAATTTATATCCGGCACCTAAGACCCTAACAGGAATGTACTTTCCGTTCCAGCTAAAAAATTTTCATTGACTTTTTAGCAACAAAAACATGTCGGCCCCAAGAGTAGGTGAAATTGTAAAATTCTTTAGGGTTTAATAAAATGGAGTTTCATCTCATGTATCATTGTTTCGTTTCATTCGGTTTTTAACTATTTTTCTTAATCGAGATGCTGAAGCTATCAACGAATTTATTATTATTATTTATTTATTTTTAATTTCTATTATTTTGAATTGGCAATAAGGCCAGTATTATAGAGAGACCATTGGCGCCCCGAAATGAAGCGTTATAATATTATTTAATTCAAAATTTTAAAATTTGTATCCAGCGTCCAGGAGCGAACAGGAGTGAATTTACTTTCAAGCCAAAAATTGTTTCTTCAACTTTTTAGCAACAAAAAATCTAAGAAATTTATCTTCATGTATTTAGTGTTGCGCTTGCGGCCAAGTTTCAGGAGATGATTATGTATTTTACCCGGTGAATCCTTGCTTTGGCTGAATAATTCCTCCAACCCAAATTCATCACAGCCACGACCTCCACTAACAAATAATTATAAGTAGCATTTGAACCAGAATAGAAAGCCAAGTTATCTTGAGGTTGATTTTGCTACAGGGTCTAAATGTTCATTCCAAGAAATGTTAGTCCCTAGAAAGACAACAAACATTGGTTGTCGCCCAAGGAATCAGATCTCGATAAAATCTTTAATTAAACGGGAAGATAAGATTGAATTAAAAATTTTCCTTTTCTGCTTAGTTATAGTTACAAATTTCAGATACCTCGATATCAGTTATGGTCAACAAAATTTTCTATCTGTGGGTTTGTCAGGCTGTGTTATGTCGAAGGAAATCTCTTGTAATGAGCTCTTGGTTTCTAAAAATCAATCATCGGTCTTCGTAGAATTTACCTAATATTTTTATTCATTGTGTTTAAAAAAATCTGAAATGTGAAAAAAATTGTCATCAATGATTTTTCTGTCTATGTAGCTGTCTAGATTCTAATGCCCACTATAACCGAAGTCGTAAAAATTCGTTCTGGTGCCAAAATGTTTGTATTTTCAATAGAAAGAACTGATTAGATTTTTGGGTCTCTAGCTTTAGAACTTCTGGTTTTAAAAATTGCAGTAGGTATCATTTTTTTGAATGGTTTTATTGAGATTTGAATGTCATATATAGACAAAAACAATTTTCAATTTCGTTTAAATTAATATTTTTTATTTATTTTAAAACCCAGGAAGAGCTTATTTTATTTATTTATTTATTTTCATTGAAATCGAATTCAGAAGGGGCCCACCATAAAGATGCAGCTCCTTTGAATCTTGAAACATCCTTGCATTACCGAAGAGAACGAGAAATTGATCACGATGTGTGGAGGAGTAGGTGTTTGTGCACCCGGGTTTTGAAGGTTTTAAGGTTATAAGTGTCAAGCAAAGAGTTCTAGTTCCTTGATGTTATGGCGAATTAAGTGGTGCGGAACGTTTCTAATTTACCAACGAAAAGATGTTGCGATGTTGGGTATCAGTAAATCGTTCTACCCTCAAAGCAGGCTTTGGAGAGAATTGACTCAACTCAACAGACCACATGCCGTGAAATATTATCTATAAAATAAGGAAAGCTCGGGTATTTAAAAGTCTCGCCTTTTTTGTTTGAGTGTGTAAGGTCTCAAGACGACTTTGTTTAACTTTATATAATTTATAGAATGCTGGTTTGATTATCTGTTCTTAATTATCTATATATCAATATTCTATTTAATAAATGACTTGAGGAAAAGGGAAATGGTTTTTCAATAGGCAAAATGAAACAAAATAGCTTAGAAAACAAAACGTAAATAACTTTTATTTAAAATAGATATTTGGAGAATGATTTTAGTGGAGGAAAATGGGGAAGGATTGTTGGACTGTCGACATCTTGTTATCTTGACATGATGAGTGATAGAGTAAGAGTAAGAGTAATGTGTTTGACGTTTGGTCAAATCATATGATAATTCGCCAGGCGGCGTGTCGCGCTCTATTTGAATTACAATTCAGATTATAACATTTAGCAATATTTATACATATTCCAACACGCCTCCTTAAATTTATAATCTTAATTTATACAACAAATTATAACAATATTATTTATATATTTTTTAATTAACAAAATCATTATTATTAAAATCTTATTTTAAATTCATATATATATTTAGCATCAGGATTAAAATAAATTTCCTTAAAATATACATCTTTATCTATAATTCTTAGATACATTAAATTAATCTTAACTCTAATCTGTTTTTCAAAAATTTTATTTTATCCAGGCTTTTAGTTAATATATCTGCTAAGTTACATTTTGAATCAATTTTTACAATATCAATTATTTCTTTTTCATAGTTTTCATTTATATAATGATACTGCACTTCAATGTGTTTTGAATTTTTAGTGAAATTACCAAATTTAGCAATAGCAATTGCGCCTGAGTTATCCTCATACATTTTTATTGGTTTACAAAATTTTATATCAAATGATTCACTTAATATGTTTCTAATAAAAAGTACTTCTGTCACTGCTTCTGACATAGCAATATATTCTGCGAAAGTTGAACATTTGGTTACAGTATTCTGCTTATGTGTTTTCCAAAAAATTAAGTTTCCGAATAACCTAATTATAAAGCCTGATGTACAAAATTTTCTATCTGTGGGTTTGTCAGGCTGTGTTATGTCGAGAAGGAAATCTCTTGTAATGAGCTCTTGGTTTCTAAAAATCAATCATCGGTCTTCGTAGAATTTACCTAATATTTTTTTTTATTCATTGTGTTTAAAAAATCTGAAATGTGAAAAAAATTGTCACCAATGATTTTTTTCTGTCTATGTGGCTGTCTAGATTCTAATACCCACTATAACCGAAGTCGTAAAAATTCGTTCTGGTGCCAAAATGTTTGTATTTTCAATAGAAAGAACTGATTAGATTTTTGGGTCTCTAGCTTTAGAATTTCTGGTTTTAAAAATTGCAGTAGGTATCATTTTTTTTGAATGGTTTTATTGAGATTTGAATGTCATATATAGACAAAAACAATTTTCAATTTCGTTTAAATTAATCTTTTTATTTATTTTAAAACCCAGGAAGAGCTTATTTTATTTATTTATTTATTTTTCATTGAAATCGAATTCAAGAAGGAGCCCACCATAAAGATGCAGCTCCTTTGAATCTTGAAGCATCCTTGCATTACCGAAGAGAAGGAGAAATTGATCATGAGAATGGGTGGAGGCGTAGGTGTTTGTGCACCCGGGTTTTGAAGGTTTTAAGGTTATAAGTGTCAGCAAAGAGTTCTAGTTCCTTGATGTTATGGCGAATTAAGTGGTGCGGAACGTTTCTAAATTACCAACGAAAAGATGTTGCGATGTTGGGTATCAGTAAATCGCGTTCTACCCTCAAAGCAGGCTTTGGAGAGAATTGACTCCAACTCAACAGACCACATGCCGTGATATTATCTATAAAATAAGGAAAGCGTCGGGTATTTAAAAGTCTCGCGCCTTTTTGTTTGAGGTGTGTAAGGTCTCAAGACGACTTTGTTTAACTTTATATAATTTATAGAATGCTGGTTTGATTATCTGTTCTTAATTATCTATATATCAATATTCTATTTAATAAATGACTTGAGGAAAAGGGAAATGGTTTTTCAATAGGCAAAATGAAACAAAATAGCTTAGAAAACAAAACGTAAATAACTTTTATTTAAAATAGATATTTGGAGAATGATTTTAGTGGAGGAAAATAGAGGAAGGATTGTTGGACTGTCTTGTGGTTTAACTGCTGGGCTGGATTCCACGCCAGACGGCAGAATCGCTTCTCCTTCTCTTGATGCCAAGAAGATAATAATAATTGATTAAAGAATAATGGAGAATCCGTTCTTATGTTGCAGTAAAAATAAGCCTTAGGTACAGTGCAATACCGAATCAATTCAGAGGATACACGTTTATTAAAAATAGCTGATTTTAAATAAATAATGCTTCTATGTACATATAAACAATGTTGGAATTTATAAAGCTAGCATATAAAGGCTTGGTGCTTGTAAAAGAATTTAGTAGTTGTTGCACCTCTGAAGGTTGATCGGAAAAGAACGATGCTTGCTTGCGCGGCCTGGCATATAAGACACAAGAGCGAGGAGCAGGAATTATTCTTCTCATATTTTCATTTTCTAAAACATTGATTATTTCAGTAATTTATATGCTACGACACTAACCAAGTCTATAGTTATCATTCTAGTTCAGGAGGCATTGGGGTTTTCTAGAACAATCACAATTAATGGATAATTTCTCTCCTGGACTAAAACTTGTCAGGACTTGTCTTTTTAACCGACTTCAAAAAGGAGGAGGTTCTCTATTCGACTGAATTTTTTTTTTGCCTATGTTACCTCATATCTCCGCCAATTGTCAATCGTTTTTGAAATTTTTTTTTGCATTGGGTCCAGTCTAGCTTCCGATTGGTCCCATTTTTTTCGTTTTTTTTTCATAGGTATTAGACCTTTTTTATTAGGTTTGTTTAGACCTAACCTCTTTGTTTATGAACCGATTTCGATGGTTCTTTTTTTATCGAAAGGGGGTGTCTTAGGGATGGTGTCATATTAATTTGGTCAAGTTCTGATGATATGATCACTATTAATAACATCACTAAAAGAGAAAACATAAAAATTTTTAAGAAAAAAATAAAAACCGACTTCAAAAAATTAAATGCAACAAATAAAAATACACTAAAAAGGTATGAAATAATTATTATCTTATTTAGTTACAACTAAACGACGAAATATTAACATGAAATTACTTTTTGAAGTTGGTGCCAAACATATACCTTTTATGAATCGCACTCGACGGATCTTACTTAGTACGTTTGGCGGGTACGCTCGCTTATGGTATAGTTTGTTTGGTACCGACTTCAAAAAGTAATTTCATATTAATATTTCTTCGTTTAGTTGTAACTAAATAAGATAATAATTATTTTATACCTTTTTAGTGTATTTTATTTGTTGCATTTAATTTTTTGAAGTCGGTTTTTATTTTTTTCTTAAAAATTATTTTTAGATCTTTGCATGTTCTTACATGTCAATAGATAATGGATTATCCGTGACCTTTTCAAAAAATAAATTATCATTCCTCATATTCTTCTTTAATCCCATTCGAATTAAACCAAGGCCGTCCAACCCGTGGCCCAATATAAAGTCATACAATTTCTTAAAAAATTGAGATTTATATGCAGATACAGGAAAACACAGAACAATTTGGCCTGATAACTATCTTTTTTGAATAACAAATATCAATAGAATTATAATATTTTATCCGCAGTCTGAGACAATTTTTTTCTTCAAATGTGGCCCGTGTAAGCCAAAAGGTTGGACATCCCTGCTTTAGTTATTTGAGTAGGGAATTATTTATTTAGACTTTCATTCTGAAACTTTTGGGTCCAGGCACAGTCAAAAATTCGCATGGAGCCCAAAGAAATTTTTATTTTTGACAAGGCTGGTTCGATCACATATGTGTACCGCATTTTGTGTATTAACTCCTTAATTGACTAAAGATGGCCAAATAAAATTTAGGCCGAAACGTCTCATTAAAGGTGTTTTATTGAACCCAGTGATTCCATCTTTGGCTGATACCTCCTCCTTCATCTAGTATAGTTTCATCACAGCCACGAACTCTTACAATATTATTTATTTTTCTATTTTTTATTGAATTTTGAAATAAGAGAGCGTTTCTATAATATATTTTTATTCTCAATGTAAAATCAATAAATGCTATCACTCCCTTCATTATTGACATGGTTGTTAAATAAAAGAATTAAAATTGTTCACCCTAACTTTCAGAAATTTAATCTCCCCTAGAATATATATATATACACAAATATTTTTTGTTTTTTATTTTATTTCTCCCTTTGTTGTCCTGTAAAAATTATTTACTTCTATTGCGTTTTACCAATTCATACACTCCAAATAATGACAATTGGACCATTTCCGTTCTTTATGTTCAATATACGTATGTATAGCTATTCAATAAATCACGAATATCTCGTGCAAATTTCATTTTCTCCCCTTTCCTTTCGTTTCAATGAGACTATCATTTTCATATTACAGCTTTATTGGAGCCATTTCTTATGGGCCCCTCTGGGGTACAGGATGCTTCCATATAATATATCCACGATGCAACTTCTTTCGCCCGGTCATATCGTTTTTCTTAAAAAATCGTATTTTTATTTCGGCACCGGCAAATAATCCATTCAGGCAATCGCCATCGAGAACGCGTCCCCTTACTTTATGCAAACATTCAAATACAGGGTGTTTCAAGAATTCTTGTGACATTTAAAATGCGTTTTTCTTTTTCCAAAACGATCAAACACCAATCACATGCAAAGCGTGAAATTAGTCTGCATATTGTAGTACAGTGTTTCTCAATCTTTTGTAGAGCGAGGAACCCTAGAGCACTTATATTTATTTCTGAAGAACCCCTAGCACTAAAATATGAGATATTTAATTTTTTCTCAAAATATCAACATCATGCTAATTTTATAGCTTCCAAATATAATAAATATAACGCCGCCGATGACGTTGTTGCCACATTTTAAAAATTTGCTAGATTTTGGGTCAATTAGGTACAAAAAACGTGCATTTTTAACCGACTTCAAAAAAGGAGGAGGTTCTCTATTCGATTGAATTTTTTTTTTTTTTTTTTTTTTTTTTTTTGTGCCTATGTTACCTCATATCTCCGCCAATTGTCAACCGATTTTGAAAATTTTTTTTGCATTGGGTCCAGTCTAGCTTCCGATTGGTCCCATTTTTTTCGATTTTTTTTCATAGGTATTAGACCTTTTTATTAGGTTTGTTTAGACCTAACCTCTTTGTTTATGAACCGATTTCGATGGTTCTTTTTTTATCGAAAGGGGTGTCTTAGGGATGGTGTCATATTAATTTGGTCAAGTTCTGATGATATAATCACTATTAATAACATCACTAAAAAGAGAAAAATAAAAATTTTTAAGAAAAAAATAAAAACCGACTTCAAAAATTAAGTGCAACAAATATAAAAATACACTAAAAGGTATAAAATAATTATTATCTTATTTAGTTACAACTAAACGACGAAATATTAACACGAAATTACTTTTTGAAGTTGGTGCCAAACATATACCTTTTATGAATCGCACTCGACGGATCTTACTTAGTACGTTTGGCGGGTACGCTCGCTTATAGGTATAGTTTGTTTGGCACCGACTTTAAAAAGTAATTTCGTGTTAATATTTCAGTCGTTTAGTTATAACTACATAAGATAATAATTATTTTATACTACGTGTATTTTTATTTGTTACGCAATTTTTTGAATCGTTTTAATTTTTTTCTTAAAAATTTTATAAATTACAATATCTAACATTTTTATTTTCATGAGTAATATTATTATTAAATTTTTTTGGTAATGTCATTTGGGATACTCATGTGCGGATCGGACAGGGTTTTTACGTATTCAATGTACCATATACTCAAAAATAATATTCTCATCTATTTGAAAAGCAATATTATTTCAAACTTTATTAATAACAAAATAATAATAAAACAATTTAAATTATGTTTTCATTTTGTTACTAATGTAATGTAATCGTTGTATTATAAGAAAGTTAAGGAACTTTTAGAGCAACAAAAATGCTATCAATGAGACAATAATAGTGATGTTCATCGCATTGATAAGTATCAATGGTTTTATTTGACTATAAGGTAATACTTAGACTCAAATTTAGTATTTTTTTCTTTACATGACAAATTTTTTGAGGGGTTTTTCTATTTTTTCTTTTATTGACCTCTAGGCGCGGGGAACCCAAAATCTCCCTTTGTGGAACCCTGGGGCTCCGCGGAACCCAGGTTGAGAATCACTGTCGAAATAAAATTCAATAAATTTTCACAAAAAATAGAAATTTACAGTAGTGAATTTCATTTTATTTTATTTATTTATTTTCAAAAAATGTTTTTCTGTTTGTTTTGTATTAGCGCAGTATTACTTTAAATTATGATTTGAAGATGGATGGAGATATTGTTAAATTTTTATATCCCTTAGATATTGATAGAAATAATAATAAAAATTCTGGCCCTCAAGAAGGATACTATCAAATTAAGGGAATACGGTGTTGGTTTATAGTGCAATATTGTATCAATTATAATTAAAGGGTTTTTGATGGGTTTCCAAGAAATTAAAGATTTAAAAAAGTTATTGATTTATTGAGGTTTATCAAGGGTATCCAGAGGGAGGGCGGGAGGGGGTTAAGACGTAGAGCGCGTCATTGAAATTTCTGAGGAGGGGTTGAAAATTGTTGCTAAATTAGAATTATTATGCTAAAAATTAAAACGATGAATTTTATAACTTCAACAAAAGATTATAAAAACCTCTTCTAATTCTTTAGAAGTGAATTAAATATAATGTACAGGAGGGAGGTTACTTTTCATGAAACTAGTAGGGGAGTAGGTACTTTTGATGAAACTGGAGGGGATGAGTCTTAAAGCTAGGGAGGGGGGCCTTCCAGAGTTTATAATAACTTTTTTAAATCTTTCATTTCTGTAAAACTCACCAAAAACTTCCTTTAATTACGGTATAAGGATACTATATTTAAATATTTAATTATATTTCTTAAGAGTGATAATAATACTTTACTAGTTTACATTTTCATATACATCTGTTTTAATTTGTAAAATTAAACATTATTTTAAGACTTTCTCTAATTTAATCTATTATCTATCTCGAACACGAAAAAGAGAAGAGAATGAATATATACATATTATTACTATTATTATTTTTATATCTATTTATTTACTCAAAATTAAACTTATTTCTAATTTGTGGTAAAGCATGAATATCATTAAAAGCAACACTATAATAATAATAGTAATTGAGAAAACTCAAGATAGAAAACAAAAATAAGAGGTACAATTTACGATGTTTCACGAGAATCATCGGAGCACATCTGGAACCGGTGGAAATGGTTTAACATGCGAGGCCATCGATGTTGGAAGGATTAGCAGGCCAATGCCTCTAAGAATAGGTATGATAGTCAAAAAAGAAATTTTCTCAAATTAAATTGCAAATTTGGAAGAAGGTGCTCTGCCGATTAATTTTTACTTTTTTCTTTGTTTTATAATATATTGTTAAATTATTCTTAATTGTGTGCGACATCCTGAATTAAAAAAAATATTATATATAAGAGTAAATCCCACTTATTTTGCATTTTTTTTACTTAAAATTTGAAAATATAACTTACCCACTCCAACAATAATAATATAGTTTTGTGTCTCATGATTAATTTTTACTTCTTTCTTTGTTTTATAATATATTGTTAAATTATTCATAATTGTGTGTGACATCCTGAATTAAACAAAAATATTATATATAAGAGTAAATCCCACTTATTTTGCATTTTTTTAGTTAAAATTTGAAAATATAACTTAACCAGTCCAAAAATAATAATATAGTTTTGTGTCTCATGATTAATTTTTACTTTTTTCTTTGTTTTATAATATATTGTTAAATTATTCTTAATTGTGTGCGACATCCTGAATTAAACAAAAATATTATATATAAGAGTAAATCCCACTTATTTTGCATTTTTTTACTTAAAATTTGAAAATATAACTTACCCACTCCAACAATAATAATATAGTTTTGTGTCTCAACTATCTTTAGAACAATTTCTAATAATGGTCATGAATTAAAAAATATTTTTTAATTTAAATTTAGGGAACGAAGAAAAGATTATTTTTATTATAGACAAAAGGATCAGCCGGGGCTCGAACCCGGGATCTTTGCATGTGTACTGCAATGCTTTGTCATAAGAGCTTTAGCTCCTATATCCACTAAGCTACTGATCCCTGAACCCAAACTAATACCTATTGTCTATATGAATTATGGAATTTCTTTTTAATCCTCTCCTCGTTCATTTTTCGCAGCGTAGGCCTTGATTCATTAATTAAACAATTAAATATTCCAGCGCCTCCCAATCGATCGCATGTTTTTAATTTTTTTTATGATTTTTTCCCATTCAGGTGTGACAATCAAGGGGACGGAATTGACAGGGACGAAAGTAAAACAAAACTAGAAAGGTTTTTTTAAATATATTTTCTATATGAATTTTATCGCAGGGACGGAAATGACACTATTGAACGACATAATTATTCACTTTTACCTTTATGAAGTCATTTTTATGTATTATCATATAAATAAAATTAACACCACTGGTTGCCATTAACAAACCAACTCACCAACGGACAATAGTTTCCCTCTGGACCACTGCATTGGTGGCGTGAGTCAAGTTAAATACTAAAACTATGATGTTGTGGACGGAATTGACACACTCTCTTTGGGCAATTTTAATAATTTTTTCTAACAAAAATTTAATAACTAAAAAAACTTTATTAAATTATATAGTCTTCATTCATCTTTTTTTATTTAGCTGAAATTTTATTCAGTCATATCTGAACATTTTCCAAGTAAATGCACGTGTTTGAAGATTTAAACAACCAAATTAGACCGGGGACGGAATTGACTTTTTGTAGATTATTTGAATTGAAAAAATATGAAATTGAGTAAAATCGGCGTTAAAAAATTTATGAGTGCAACAATAAATGTAAACAACTAAAGACTATATTATTAAAAATGGAAAATTTATCTTAAATTGGAAGAATAAATCTAGTGGACTTTACATTACAAAATATGTTGGATTTGTCCATAAATTATCATTTTTAAATAAAATAATTTACATGAAATTTCTCTCCTATTTGTCAAATTTGATTGCAAGTTTTAGTAAATCGATTTGACAGGGCTTGCATTAAACGATAATTGAGAGTCGCTCAGAATGCTCAGAATTTCAGTTTAAAAGGATTTATTCTTTGCTTTGGTTTTCAACAGTTGTCCTTATTTCTTTTAAATGTGTTATCTTATGGGGATGGAATTTAAAAACAGATTTTTTTAACCGACTTCAAAAAGGAGGAGGTTCTCAATTCGACTGAATTGTTGTGTGTGTGTGTGTGTGTCTATGTTACCTGATATCTTCGCCAATTGTGAACCGATTTTGATGATTTTTTTGCATTTGGTTCAGTCTAGTTTCCGATTGATCCCGTTTTTTTTTTCATTGGTATTGGACCTTTTTTGCTATGTTTGTTTAGGCATAACTTCTTTGTTTATGAACCGATTTTGATGATTCTTTTTATATTGGAAAGAGAGTACCTTAGGGGTGGTCCCATATTAATTTGGTCAAGTTCTGATGATATGATCAATGTCGAATTAACGTAAATATCCAATTCTTATGAGCAAATAGTCGAAATTATAATAAATAAAATCTTTTATAAAAAAATCAATCTTATAACGTTCATTTAAAATCCGCAAACGTTTCTAGAGAATTTCTATATTTATGAATTTAATTTTTTATCATTTTCTGATTCATTCGCCAACCCTTTCTCTTAAGAGATGCATGCAAGGTATTATATTAAGTCACTATTAATAAAATCACTAAAAAGAGAAAAATAAAAATAATTTTTATAAAAAAAATATAAACCGACTTCAAAAAAATTAAATGCAACAAATAAAATAATACGAACTCAAAAATAAAATAAAATGCACTAAAAGGTATAAAATAATTATCTAATTTAGTTACAACTAAACGACGAAATGTTTACATGAAATCACTTTTTGAAGTCGGAGCTAAACAAACTATTTAAGCGAGCATACCCGCCAAACGTACTAAGTAAGATCCGTCGAGTTCGATTCATAAAATGTATATCCTTGGAACCGACTTCAAAAACTGATTTCATGTAAATATTTCGTCGTTTAGTTGTAACTAAATTAGATAATTATTTTATACATTTTAGTGCATTTTATTTTATTTTTGAGTTCATATTATTTTATTTGTTCCATTTAATTTTTTTGAAGTCGGTTTTATATCGATTGTTGTTTCATGCTGTCTTGGTTTCCGGACGACTCAATTAATGATGATAAGATTCTAAGGGCCGGTTGTATGTCGCAAAGTAAATGCATTTGATTGGCCATCCCAGTCCCTCCATTTACCATCTACCCTGTGTTAGTGGTAAAAAGCATTTACTTTGCGGCATACAACCGGCCCTTAGAGAATAAAGGATAAAAAAATGCAGACTTAGCACATCATCATGTTACTCTTTTAATCAAAGCTTTTTCTGGGCCTGTAAAAGAATTCAATACATTTATTAAATAATAGTATAAAAATTTGTTGTTAAATTGTTTTTAGACGGAAATACTTTGGGATTTTTTTTGAAATCTTCCATTTTGAGCTCTGTCTGCATCGTAGAAATATACGAACTTCTAGACAAGATTCTATCTCTCTCAATATGTCCGAAGATCCTCTAATGCACTCTAATGAAGTATTTTGCAACAAGTATAAAAAATGAGAAAATTTAACTAGAAAAAACTGAATATATTTTTGAAAAGAACATAAAATTAATTTTTTTAATGTGTTTTAAACAGTATTATCAGACGAAAAATGGGGGGGGGGGGGGGTCAAAAATGAGCCTCTTTCGACCAAACTCAACTAAATTTTGTATACATATTCTGTGGACCTCAAAGAAGTCTAGAAATTCAAAAAACCAACAACCCAAAATGGGGGGGGGAGCAAAAATGAAAATTATGTCCCTTTCTGTCCAAACTATGTATACAAAATTTGGTTAGTTTTTGCATTTCTAGCCTTCTGGTTGAAAAAGGAATTAAATTTTCATCTTCCGGCCCCCCATTTTTTTTGTCAGAATATGTTTCAAAACACATTTAAAAAAATTATTTTATATATTCTTTTCAAAAAAATATTCAGTTTTTTTCTAGTTTAATTTTTTCATTTTTTATAGGTACCTCTTTAAAATGTGGTAGATCTTTATGTCCCGCCCTGTATAATCAATCTAAATAGTCTTTAATTATATGTACACTTTTTGTGCCTTTTATTCTTAAAAAATATGATATTTAAATGTGTAAGTAATTTAAATATTTTTTTGGCTTTGGATAAATACATTTAGGCATATTTTATGTAGTATGATACTTTACGTATTTGTTAGTAGTGTTAAACTTGACATAAACCTACCTTTGGTAAATTAACTATTTATTTGATTGCGGCTTCTTAACCGACTTCAAAAAAGGAGGAGGTTCTCTATTCGACTGAATTTTTTTTGTGCCTATGTTACCTCATATCTCCGCCAATTGTCAACCGATTTTGAAATTTTTTTTGCATTGGATCCAGTCTAGCTTCCGATTGGTCCCATTTTTTTCGTTTTTTTTTTATAGGTATTAGACCTTTTTTATTAGGTTTGTTTAGACCTAACCTCTTTGTTTATGAACCGATTTCGATGGTTCTTTTTTTATCCGAAAGGGGGTGTCTTAGGGATGGTGTCATATTAATTTGGTCAAGTTCTGATGATATGATCACTATTAATAGCATCACTAAAAAGAGAAAAATAAAAATAATTTTTAAGAAAAAAATAAAAACCGACTTCAAAAATTGAATGCAACAAGTGAAATACACTAAAAGGTATAAAATAATTATTATCTTGTTTAGTTACAACTAAACGACGAAATATTAACATGAAATTACTTTTTGAAGTTGGTGCCAAACATATAGTACCTTTTATGAATCGCACTCGACGGATCTTAGTACGTTTGGCGGGTACGCTCGCTTATAGGTATAGTTTGTTTGGTACCGACTTCAAAAAGTAATTTCATGTTAATATTTCGTCGTTTAGTTGTAACTAAATAAGATAATAATATTTTATACCTTTTAGTGTATTTTATTTGTTGCATTTAATTTTTTGAAGTCGGTTTTTATTTTTTTCTTAAAATTTTTTTTTTTAGCTCTTACTATATAGTATAGATGGTTTCAAATGACGGCTAACTTGGTATTTTGACTTCAAGTGAACAAACAGTCCCAAAGACAGTAATTTTGCACATTTTCCAGAAACGTTCAGAGCACTCGATTCCCATTCCCAAATACAAGATTTTAAGAAATAGTTTTCATATTTTATTAATTTACTTGAGCGGTTAAAAATAAAATTATAATAAATCAGATGATCATCATCGTCAAAAGATGACAAGGCACCGTCAAGAATAAGATTAATCGACTTAATACATTTTCTTTTAAGATATTAAATATGAAAAGAATGAATGTCGAAACATTATACGAACGAGTATGATGTTGAGCTATTACTTCAATTTTCTTTCCCAACAAGTAAGCCGAAGTCAGACCTTCGTTTTGGAACTAAAAACACACTTTCCACATTTTTTTTATCACATAGAGGCCTTCTGTTTTAGACAAATCCAACTACCCTGGGACTGCTGTAGAAAAAAGAACAAGATTTATTGCAGATTGCAGCACCACATAATATCGTCACCCTATTGCAAGAACTAGGTAACTCCAAAAAATGCTTTTTTGAGATACCTGGCTATTTCATAGCTAAAATTCCATTTGAATTGTTGTTCATAACTCTAATAGTAATAATCCGTAGTCATATTAAGCAGTTTATCCAAAGAAGAACTTTAAACATGCCTTGCATGGAATAGATAAAATATTTTCAGCCCTATTTTCAGAACTTGAAAAATCGAGTTACCTAGTTCTTGCAATGGGGTGACGATATGTTTGTAATATTATGTAATATATAGATATATATACTATTTTATATAATCAATTAAAACAATTCTGTCTTTGTCAATTATCCTAAATACTCTTTTTTTTTCTTTCATATACTTGGATTCGTCTTCTTAAGAGCATCAAGTTTTCAAAAAATGGTTCACATCTAGGGAGATATGATTACAATAATTATTTTGGCACTCTGGATTATCTTCAGAGGCAAGTTATCAGACTAAATGCTGCTTTACTAACTCATTTAATTCCCATAGTAATTCCCATAATTAGTCCATCAGAACCATCTCGGCTCTTTCCCTACCGGTATTATAGCATGGCGTTTTCTCTGACAAGATTAAATCAATAATTGTCCATTAGCCTCATAAACACACGATTTTCAAACATTAAATAACCCTTCGCATTTAAATTAGATACATATCGAATAAACGAATCTATCAACTCGTTTATCTCTATGGCTTATAAAGACTGGAACTCGCTTCTCGCATTCCTGCGTCAAAAAAGCTTATTGAGTCTTTCAAGATTCGTATCTACAGGCTCCAATTTAACCTCTGAAATTTCTTTATTTCCTTCTTCTTTTATTGATGCAAGGGCCACCTCATACTTCAGGGGTTGTAACTTCATAAAATACTAGATAGACACTTCGGGGTCGACAAAGAAGCCGTTTTTATACAATTTAGATCCTTAAACATGCTGTTTGTTTTATCAAAAGGAAAGCAGACCATATATCTACAACCGTCATATCAATAACTCATCGGATAATCAATTTTGAAAGAAGGAGTTTATTCGAACTTTATTTAAATACTCTTTTTTTCTTTTGGAAAATAAAAGTTATTCATAGCAAAAAGTATTTTCCAAGTTAAAAAAAGAACTTTTTTCAAGAAAATTGAATTTTCTAGACAATATTCAATAACATACTTATACCCCTTTTAAAAGATATATTTACAAAGACCATATAAAAGAGTTTCCCAAAGATCTGAAAAAAAAAGAAATTTACTTAAACTTTCGGAAATAAATAATTTAATAGCTCTAATGTACACACACATACACGCACAAATTTAGACACACACTTTGACATTAAGAATCGATTAACAAGTTTAATAAAGTAGAATGAATAATTCATCATATAGGTTTATTTTACTGAATGATAAATTAGGATGGTGGTTTGGTGGTTAAAAAACATTTATTATCTTCAATTTACGAGTAATTTTTATGCAGATTTCACATCGCAAACTAGTGACTCAATTGACGACAATGTAACTCGATCCGTTTGTCAACTCTTCTATTGTAACCCTATTATTTTAGGAAGCGTCTAAATCTAGTCCCCGTCACCAGCATCTAGATTTCGATTTACGAAGAGGGTAGAAAAAAACGATGGGGTAAAAAAAATGAAGGGGGTGGAAGAGAAAAACAGATCGATATAACTCCCTTCGTGTGTTTTAATATTTGAGTTATAAGCAGAGAAAAGCGAAGGAGAAACAGTCTGCGGGTGAATAATTCAATTCCTGATTTGGTTGGGAAAAATGTCAAGCAATTAGGATCCCGGGTTCCAATGTTAAGTCAACAGATCCTTCATTTCCAAAGCAAATTCATTCCAACACGATTGGCTTCAAGTACTGGAACGGGCAACAGGGAATCCGTTTATTAAACCCGGCAGATCTCCATTCATGACAATGTCCCTCATCCGAACATTTCGATTAAATTTGGAGTTAGTACTTCTTTTGAAAGGGAAATTAATCCACGAAACAAATATCATTAGAGGCGTCTTGAAATAACAAAGATAAAAGATTTTTACTTTCACTTAGTTAAAATACATTGTTCCTCAAAAGAGGAATAAAAAGAATTTTTTTAATCAGAATTTACCACTATATCGGATGTCTCTCTTTTTTCTTTTTTGTACCTATATAGAAAATACACTGCTAAAATTTTCATTTGGTTAGTTAGTTCTCTTTGAATTCTGGTAGGTAAACAAAAAGCTATCGTACGAATTTAAAGCTTTTTGGTAGGTTTTTATTATTTCTTTTTTTCTCTCTTTTGGGGAGAGGGGTTTGTTTGTTAACTCTTCTTTCCATTTAGAGATAGGAAAAGGAAGGGTTGGTTTTGAAATTAGGCTGGAATAAGGAAATCTCTGGGTTGCTTATTTTTAAAGTAATTTTTTTTCAGATAATAAGGTTGAAAGGTGCAGTAAATCCAGGGCTGGGACTAGAAGTATAGGTGTTGGAACCAGTGGTGGGTTTTGTTATGAGGATAATTCAGATAGTTATTTGGATTATAAGGAATTAGGGAAGAATGGTATTAATTTAAATAGGTCTGGTTCCTATAAGATAGTTAATTCAGATATAGAGGATTGTAGGATCTGGAATTGATTTGTGGAAGAGTTTGTCTATTACTACTTGGGATTATAGTCCTCTGTCCCCTATGATTAAATCAATTATAAATTTTGTCAAGTCCTAATGTCGTAGAATTATATAAAATTTTATTTAAGCAGAGATTAGCTGAGGAAGAGAGAGGTCATACGTCATACCATACTTGGAAAGGTTTTTACCAGGTTTCCTTAACAACTTATGGCAAATGCCGGGATGGCTAATGCGTCGTTTGTTCGTGGTATCAGTTTTTTGAGCGGAGTTTTTAAACTACTTTTAGTCTTTTTCGTTTTTTTTTTATTTGTTAATTTGTTGTAGTTAATTTGTATTGATGTTTGTTCATTTATTGTAATTAGAATGTATTGATGTTTGGAATTGATGTACAGAAGACTTGTCGAGGCAGGTCGAGGAATAAAGATTTATTTATTTATTATTTATTTAAATCTTATTAACTTTGAAATTAAAGGGTAAATACAAAAGATGTTCAAAATTAAAAATTGTTTCATATTTAGTGATATGGATGAAGCCAATTACTTGAAATGAAGTAAGAAGGTTAGTTTTAAGACGTAAATGATTGCTAAAAGATAATTTTATAAAAATTCAAATTTTCAAGGGATGAAATAAGGAATAACTTATAAAAAGCATGATTTCATCCAGTTTTTTCACAATTTCTTTAGAATTACTTCAGTTAGTTAGAAACTTGAGATTTTGTATGAAGGTTACTTTTAAGACGTGATAAAATCCGAAGAAAACATGATATTAGAAATTTTTTCTTGTTTCACCTCTTTTTCTTGTAGAGACACTAATGTGTCCCGTTTTACTTTTAAACGGAACCCTAAAAATAGACAGACAAACACTGATTCTTCTTCTTCTTTTATGTTGATCGGAGACCTGTATATTACAGTATGTTCGTGACAGCCCCTTGTATATATTTCTAAATTATTTCCCAAGCTAGAGTTCAAATTTGGCGCGCCCTCTTTGACCCGCATGTTATGTCATTCAACATGTTGTCTTAAGTCAAAAAAAAAATCATTAAATCTTTAGATAAATTTAATTTCATTATAAATTAATTAATAGCATAATCCGTGACAATTATTTTGTGACAAATTATCAAATAATCATAAAAATTTTTAAATTTCATTTTAAATATAATAAAAATTCTTATATTCTGTACATATAGGTCAAATAAATAATGTTTTATTTATTTATACAATCAATAAAATATTAATTATTGGATTAATATATATATTTACAAATTATAAACTTGAATTTTGATTCATGCAGTCATCGACGCCGTCGCATTAACTTACTCTAACATCCGGTGAGTTGAATTTGTTAACCACCATCTTGCAAACACAAATCAGCCGACCACGCAAACTTTAATACACAAATTATCGTTCTAAAATCGCACATATCTTATCAATACATTTTGGTAAATAACGCACAGAATAAATTTATGAACATCTTGAAAATATAAACTGATTTTCAAGCACCCTATCTGATTGTGTATTATCCAAAGATTCCATCTAATCTAAAATTACCCAAAGAATCTCTCTCAAATTGGACTCCAGTTTCTACTCCGCAAAATCCAGGAAGACAACTCAATTGTGTCAACGAATAATTATTGGGAAACCTTTCTGCATCTTAAAAACATTTATATATATATTCAAATAAATATATAGATTTAAAATCCATATAAAGAAAAAGTGCATATAAGTATCCAGCTATTTTTAACCTTATATATTAAAATTATAAATATATTGATCTAATTACATTTATAAACCTCATCTCTTATCACAAAAAGAAAAAAATATAATTTATATATTAAAATTATAAATGTGTTAATCTAATTATATTAATAAATATCATCTTTTATCATAAAAGGACAATATATAATTTACATATATATATTAAATTTATAAATGTATTAATCTAATTACATTTATAAATATCATCTTTTGTTATAAAAGGATAAAACAATTTATATGTTAAATATTCATTCTGCATTACAAATTTACTATAAATTTATTAATTAAAGGTTTTATAATCATTTATAATTCCTGCAAATTCTTTTCTTTGTTAATTTAATTTTATATTTAAGCCAGCTAGGCATAATCATTTTATAAATAAACCGGAAAAAATTACAATTCCCAACAATTATAATCTTTTCTACAAAATACATTTATCTACCTTTTATTAATTACCATAACCTTTGATATTGCGATTGGTTTAGTTGCGATCTTCCCCGTTACAGTCCCGGGAGAATAAAAATAAAAATAGACCTATGGATAACAATTTTTTTTGATCGTAGGATAGCAGAACCCTGAGTAACCCTCAGTTATCAAGGGCTATACTCAACACAGTATATTACAGACAAACATATACATATGTTTATTAATGTATTGAAGTAAAAGTCATATTAAATAAAATTTTAAAATATAGTATATATTTTAGTTTTTTGTAAATATTCATTTATATTTAGTCAACTATAGTTGGTTTCGAGGGCATGTAAATAAGTTGCATCTTAACATACTTTCACATAGTAGGTATACATAGTAAAATATACAATCTATCTATTAAAAATGAGTGTAGAAAAAGTTTCCTCCTATTTTTGAAATCGAAATAATATTTTAATAGGTATTCAGAGCGTGCTGAGTTAAGTGAGTGCCGTAGTGTTTGATATTCCATAATAATTATTAATTTAATTTCTCTTGCTTATTCATGTTTAGAAATGTATGAAAAGTGAACGAAAATCATTTTCTAATATACCTTTCTCTCTCTCTCTGTCTGTCTAAATCAGTGGTTCCCAACCTGGGGGCGATCGCACCCAAATGGGCAATTTGGGTTATCAGGGGGGGGGGGGATGATTATTCAAAGGGGAAAAAATTAAAATAGTACTGTACAGTATAAGTTTTCAAACTTTCGTTTATTTTTTCAAATTTTAACTGTCAATATTCTTAATTTTTCCAGATTCCAATTTAAAAATGAAAACATGTACTCCTGTTTTTTAAATGTACGTCAATGATCTTAGTTAATTATTTCACTTCTTTGTTCTTTAAAAAAAACTGTAAAAAATGTTCATTTTTTTCTATTTTATTTAAGAGTGACCGGATAAAACCGCTTTGGTTGTTTAAATATATATATATAAAATTGTTTAAAACAATACAACTGCTTTATTATTTACACTTTACTTCAAATTAAAATTAGGCATACAATGAAAATGGGGCGATAGGTGTTAGTCAACCTCCAGAAAGAGGAGATGGGCCACAAAAGGTGGGAACCATTGGACTAAATCCTCATGCCCATTGTAAATGAAGAATCTAACTAAATTTGTCTTACTACCAAAATATGTGTATTTCCCAATACAAAGCACTGTTAAGACTTTGGGCTTACTAGCTTCAAAACTTCCGATTAAAAATGGGGAAAATAGAAAATAAAAAAATTGAATTTTTAGATAAATTTTAAGGTATCTTTAATTTTTTTAGCTGGAATAAAATTTTACTAAAAAATGTGTATTAAATTTATTAATCGTGAAGTAAAATCAATTTTTTAAATATTTCATCAAACTTTATTTTAAAAATAATTTTTTTTACATTAGATTAAAAAATATTTTTTTCCCTCTAAGCTCATTTATTTTAACATGATTACTAAAATAATGAAATAAGATATATGTATAAAAATTGTTTATTCTTCTAGGATTAAAAAGAAAAGATGCATATATTTATATGAATATTTAAAAAACGAAATGGAGTTGTAGGTATTTTGTATTTGGTAATTAAAAAACAAAAAAACTTGTTTTAAATTTCCTACTGTAAAATTAGAGATTATTTCTCTCTAAATGGAAATACTATATATGTATGATTTTCATTAATGCATCTTTAACGGTGGGCGGAATAGGCGGTCACTCTGGGCTCATGAACCCGGGGGGGGGGGAGTCCGCAGAAATATGTGCCGCAGAAATATGTGCTTTATATGGATCTTATAAATGCTATTGGTAAATGTATCAAATAAATAATATAGGGCCTCTTTTTCTTTTATCGCCCAGGTCTTCCAAACACCGAAATCCAGCACTGAGTTGGTGATATTGCAAGGATATACCTATATTATAATATACTTAATATACCCAAATATATAAAAAGGAATTTTTATAGAAAATTAAATTTTAGAGATATTTTTTATTCGATTTTTACATATTGACATGTATGGTATATGGTATATGTGTAGAGTAAGTTAAATAATCAGCCGAGCATCTGGGCAATTACCTGTTGAGACGAGTTTTAAACATTGGAATTACTATGTATAGGGCTTCGCACGAGACAATCTCGTCTCGAGATGTGGGAAAATATCGTCTCGGTCTCGTGAATTGTCAAAAAAGACAGTATCGTCTTGGTCTCGATCTCGTCTCGTCAGGGCTAGTCTCGTTTGGTCTCGTTTGATCTCGTTTGGTCTCTTTTGATCTCGTTTGTTCTCTTTTGGTCTCGTTTGATCTCTTTTGGTCTCGTTTGGTCTCTTTTGGTCTTTTTTGGTCTCTTTTGGTCTCGTTTGATCTCGTTTGGTCTCTTTTGTTCTCGCCAAGTATCGTCATATTCTTATTTTTTTTAAGTATTGTAAAAATATAAAAAATTAAATAAATTAAATTAAATTTTTCCCTTACGAAGAAATATTTCACACGATATTTATTATTGAAAAAGAAACACGTGTTTTTTCATTAAATTTCCCTTGTATTGAATATCCTAATTGTTAAAAAAATATATATGAGTTAAAAATGGATTATCATTGTAAAATTGTAAAAATTGTGCATCGCAGAGAGTCTTAGACCAAGTATTTTAAAATATTTATTTTCAATAAATTTAAAAATATATTTTAATTTATTCAATACAATATTCTTTTTAACCACTCAAAAAATGGTTACGAGACCACGAGACTAGACACGCGACTCTCGCGGTATCGTCTCGGTCTCGTCTCGTAGAAACGAGACGAACGAGACCAAGTCTAAATCATCTCTCAGGGATGGGGAGCAGGTCCCATTCTTCTCTGGCTACATGTCCAGTAACTACATGTTAAGACAAAAGAAAATTCGGAAAAGAATGAAGCAGGAAGTGAATATACCAGTCTTTATAAGTCAGCGGGGTGAAAGAATTGACAAATGACCTGGTCCTATTTTTCCTAATTAATATTGAATGTTTGTAAATATTGTCTTATCGCAAAAGAGAATTTAAATATGATCATTGATTATATCTCATTGGAACTCTTGTGAGAGTTTAATAAATATTCTCTCAAAAATAATGAGTTATTCTGCCTGAATCCATTGAATAATTGTTATTGTTTAATTTAGATTATGAAAGTGTTGAAAATATTTACCGTCTCGCCTCATTCAATAATAATAATAAATATATCTATATTTATTTTTTGTATCATTAATATATTATATATATATATGCTTTTTTTCAAACATTAAGAGTATTTTCATAAATATATAAGGTCGACTTCACAATTTCAGGAGGATCTATAAATTTTAAAATTATTATCCGCTATTTCAAGTATTTCTATAGAAAGCATTTTTTGTTTTGGAAAGTATATTGGTTCTCAAAATGAAATAAGATTGTTGCATAATTTCAAGGGGCAATTAAAATGAATGATTTTCCGAAAAGGGTGCAATTAGAAAGTTTGAAGTCCCTGCCTGGTATATCTTCCAGTTCAAGCAAGTCAAAGACAAGTCCAGACGCGTTTTAGTCGAATAAAAATTGTTCTCGCTGAGGAACTATTAAAATAGTAATAATACAAAAAAGGAATAAATAAAGATGATTCGAGAATCTTTGGGCTAATCTATTTCAAAGAACCCTCAATATATTACAAGATCGGAAATAGCTAAGAGTGTCATAGACAAGTCATAACTTGCTTATAGCAATAGAATTAGGAGAAATTCAAGATTTTCTAATAAGACAGGCTGATTCATTATGGACGATGGTTCGATTTCCTATCCTCACTCACACAAAGCAGTATCCATTTGGCGAGAAGGTCCCAAAATATTTTTTAAAAAAATCTAAAGTTAAATTTGAAAAATAACGAAAATGATGCCGTATTCGATGAAATTTAAAAAAAAAATCGAAGATTAAAATAAAATTTCAAAATATGAAGGGTACTTTTTTGGACAGCATATCCTGGTTGAAAAGTCAAAATTACGGGAAAATGATCGATTTGCAATTCTATCGATGATTTATTCTTCTCTTTCTATTGTATAACTAATCAAAAATAAAACTGTTATGTTGATTTTGACCAAAAGCTTACCATATTGTCTCTGGCTGATTTCCAGCTTAAGTTTCAAATTTCGCTGCTCAGTAATTTACTGACGCTGAGATAAAGCAGATATACCAATTTTACCAATTTTTCAAATTAATTTCCTCACGATGTTTCAATCGAGATAAAAAAAAAATCGAATCACAAAAATAAATAGACAGCAAAGTGATTATAAAAAATCCTACCAAGCTTTTTTTAGAAAAAATACATAAAGAGTAAAAACCACCCAACACTAAATTGCGCAATTATCTAGAACAAACAAAAATTGAATACCTACCATAGAACATGTCATACATGTTAAACACAGCGTTTTTTTAAAATGTTTTCGGCATTTTTTCGAGTAAAAAATATAAACCATCCCAGTTTAGCGATATCACTTTCTAAAAATGATTTCCTCTCAAAAAATATTCAGCAGTGTCCTAATGTGTATAAGCGTGCTAAATTTGGACCAGATCAAACAAGTACTTTAGAATTGGTATATTTTGCGCCCCCACCCTTTCATTTCGGATAGATGATTTTTATTCAATAATTTTGCACTATCCTAAAGAATTTGGTCCATATTGAACAAAGGGTTTAGAATTTGAGTATTTTGCTCTCTCTTTCTCCCTCATGTACTCATTGTGTTGAGTTTGATTTTTGCAGCAATAGTTTCGCATAGTCTTAAAGATTACCCTAATATTAAAATATCTAAGTGTTAACTTTTTAATTTTCGTGTCCTAAATAAACATGAAATAATTTTCTACTTTTTAAAATATATATAGTATATTGAGCTACTAAACACATAACAAATTCATAATTCGATCAGTTCCTTTTAAATTAAGGGCCAGGTTGCCAAGGGTGTAAAGTTCGAGCTTTCCAAGCCAAAAATTCGACCTCTTGTCAATTTAAATGAATATAATCTAGCTTCTACAATTATTTACAGTAAACACACCGACTCTTATATAATTTTATCCGGAACCCTATAACAAAAAATAATTTCTTCTGCCTAAATAGACTTGTAAATAGTCTGAGGCGATAAGTAATAATTAAAAATAAAAACCGAAATGTCAAAAATCCAATATAAAATGGTTATTCCTCAAGTATTAGATGAGAATCAATCGCTATTTTTGGTTTTAAGTCGATTTCTCTATGTCTTCAGCAATGGTTACCAATAAAAACCGAAAAGTCAAAAATCCAATATAGAATGGTTATTCCTCAAGTACTATTTGAGAATCAATCGCTATTTTCAGCATTTCACAGAGAAAAGCCTATCCACTCTTACTTAGTTAGGTTAAATGAGTCCTATATTAAACAGATCAAATGAATAAATTTTAAAGAATTCAAAAATCTTACTTTAGAGTAAAGTACTTTAAAATATAATTTTACTAAAAACTTTATTTAACCTTTTTTGTCGGCCCCAAGGTTCTTAATTAGGATATTAAATTTCATCAAAATTGGTTAAGTCATTTTAAAGATATTTAGAAAAAACTAAAAAAGTACTGAAATAAATAATGTTGTATAATACTAATGTTTGTGGGCCGATATGTACCAAAAACTAATCAGCGCTTCATTTTGTTAAAATGATGGTAGGTTTTCAATTTCATTTCAATCGGTGCAAAGGTGTGGAAAAAATCGTGGACGAAAAAAACGATAACACACATCCATCCATCCATCCCCACGCACTTCCAAAAAAAATGGCACTTTTTGGCCTCTCGACGAGATTCCAGGTAACTTTTGGCAAAACCACCACATGCTAAAATTCAATCTCATTGAATACTTCAATTTGTGACCTTAATTGAGTCCATGGGTTCCGTAGTCTTTACCTGAGGACCCGTTGAAGTCGCGCTTGCCGCGCGACCGATTGCAATACTTTCTCCCATGCTTCGCATTGGATAAAGTAAAAATCTTAAAAATATATAAAAAAAAAAACAACTACAAGCATTCCAACCATGGTCATAGCCAGCGGGGGAGGTTAGGGTGTTAACCCCCACCTCCACCCCGAAATGTTGAGGTAAACATCGAAATTTTACAGGATATCAATAAACCGTGTTCAATAAAAATTTAATAAAAATAATTATTTGATAAAAAAAGTAATATGGGCATCAGGGAGGTCATGTCTCCTACTCCTAGGAGTATATCCATACTCCCCTAACTCCTCGGTGCGTCGCAATCCCCCTCTTCCAGAAAATTAACTAACCACCCCCTAATTTTTTTCTGGATACGGCCTTGATTCGAACAGTAAATAATTCTCAAATATCTAGAATGAACAAGCTGAAATATAAATTATCTGATTTAGGAGTTCACTAAAAGTATACTGATCATAATAAAAACATAAATTATTATAAATAACAATTAATTTACTAACCATTTCGTTGGTTTATTTAATGCGTTGATTAATTTTAATCTCCATTTTGTATGATGCAAGATTTCCAGGTGTAATTAATTAGCGCATAGTGGGAGAAGTGGGGGTGCCAGTATTCTTTTCGGCAAGCTGTCTCATTGATAGTGTGGGTGTCCGATCATTCCCCTCCAATCGCAAGGTGGGGGGCGTGCGCATGAGACAAGGGAGGGGCGATGGTGGGGAGGGCGGGGAAAAAGACCCTTACTCGCCGCCGTAGGGTAGGTTAGTTTAGTTGAGTGTCAGCTCGCGAGTGAGTTGGTCCAAATAAGGCTGCTTGCAACCAAATATCCGAATTTTTCTATGTTCTTCCTTTGAAGTTTCCTCCGGCATTTTTCCATTTCTTTTTGTTCGATTGTACTTAAAGCCATCAACATTTGGCCGCTTGCACCCCCCATAGCGCCCATGGCGCTCTCCTATATCCACGAGCCATCAGGTAAGTGACAGTCACCTGTCTTGTTAGATCATTTTTTCATTCTACTCATTATCTTCTGCTTTCTTGACACTTCACATGATAAAATATTTATTATTTTTTGCCGAGAGTACCAGGCCTGTTTACAAGAACAAATTTAAGGGGGTGTTCTTTGCTTGATATAAATAAATGTATTGGCCAGCTTCAAGACGTGGGGTTTTATCAAAATTTTCCCACAATTAAAAAATTGAAAATTATTAAAATAATAAAAAAGACATTTTTGTAAATAAGGACATGGGTAGGAAGTGTTGACTGAATGCCTAAATTATTGTAATAATAATAAATGTAAATTTTTAAATGCCCTTCAGTCTTAGTAAAAATTTGCTAAGACTGAAGGTAAGTATTTTCGAATTTTCAAATAAATAAAATGATAAATATTTGTATACATCTGCGAATATATTTAACATCAAGCAGAGGGTACACTCTGATTAATTGTTATAACTTCACATTATCTCTTTAAAATCTTTTGCGCGTTATATTAAAAACTTCTCAATATCAAATTCAACCAATAATATTTATAAAAAATATTGAAATTCAATCTGATCTTTTTATGAAACTATTGAATGTCAGTTTTTTTATTAATCTCTTTAAGTGTTCAATGTCAAATTTGATTTTATTTATTTTTTTCATTTTGTATTAATTAAACATTGTATCAAATCAACTATAGGCTCAGATAGCTCGATCTTAATCGACTCGTTTTTTCGGCAAATTAAAAAGTCATTGTCCTACGTAGCTGTTAATTTGTCAAATTAAACCATGAACTACTAAGCAAAATAATTGGTACACTTAAAAAAAACATTTACCTATTTATAAATTTTAATGTAAATAATCCTACTAGGTATGTGATTACACTTATAAGTGACGATTGATCCGTTCATTTTAGAAGGTGATAGATTCTAGAAATATTAAAGAGATTGTTTGAAATATAAATTATAGTCTAGTCTTAAGGATTTGGGTGTTGTAGGACTAATCAAAGATAGACGCAGAAAGGCAATTCTCTAATCTCAAAAAGTCATAGCAATAAAGAAATTGTTAAAATGGGTTGTTTTGATATATTCATAATTTGACAGCCATGAAGTGAAATATGTTTTCAAATCGAATATCTCGTTCATATGAGGTCCTAAGACACAATAAATGTTAAATAAGTATTTAATGATAAAACAGAAAGAACGGAACCGTTTCTATCAGGGTTCAAGGAATCAACTAAGAAGCTAGTAATCAAGGCAGAAACCATTTGTATTCTTTATATGATTCTATTTTTACAACCTCTTTTTCTACTAAAAATACTTGAATTAGTCAAATATTCCATAAACTGTCTTAATAATTAAAATAAGTCGGAATATAACTCGGATATTGCCTCTCCTGGCTACGAGGGTTGGCGCCTGCGGTTCGGTCGTTAGGCAACCCTCGTGGCCAATGGAGCGAACTCCACCCCCTAACTCTTCGGGATCATTTTCTCGGAGCCTATCAGAATTAATTTCACCGTTCATTCCTTGATATATTTCAAATTTCAATTAACATTTTCATAAGAAATTACATCCTACTTAGGGACAAATAAAATTAGGTATAGCATTAAATATTGAATGTATATTAAAAATTTCTATTAATTGTTAGATTTCTTCTAATTATTCTTTAGTTTAAACTTACACATATTAATATTACAATACTACTCCATACGCCGTGTGGTAAAGTACAAAAAAAAAAATTATAATTCAGTCTATTAATCATTAAAATATATTTTAAATCGACTTTTTCTTGTTTCAATATTAAATACGAATAATCTCGTAATTAATTAAGAGAATATAAAAGAATATTGAACTATGTAAAAATAATTTTGAAAAATCCATTGTTTTTACACGCTTTATATTAGATTCACCTGTATGTATGTATGTATTTATTTATCTACGTATCAATGCGACTTTTATTCTGTTAAATTCCGCAAAGTTCTCTATAAAAATAATTGCTTACCTACTCAATTTAAATATAATAAAAAATAAATACATTTCATTCTGTTAAATTCCGCAAACTTTTCTCTATAAAAATAATCAAGACTAAAAAGTAAAGAAATAAATTATATTTTAAAAAAACTAAAAAACATGCTTCTAAAAAGTACAAAATAATGTAATACTTAATCATAAAGCGTGGGGCACTTTGTCGAAGTTAATTAAAAGTTTCTGCGCCCCACACTTTTTGATTAAGTATTACATTATTTTGTACTTTTTAGAAGCGTGTTTTTTAGTTTTTTTTTAAATATAATTTCTAAAAATTATCGAAATGCATCTTCATATATACGATATACGTGTATTGTATATGTATTTACAATCCGTCGGTTGTATTTGGATTATTAATGTCTAAAATACCCAATTTATCACTCTGCCATTTGAACAAAAATCGTTATGAAAATTATTATATTCAATTTTTTTCTTTTATTTATTTAAATAAAAATATAGTATAATTTTAATAGCTTAAAGGGCTCAATGGATTAAAATAACCTTTTTCGGCAAATCACCAAAGTCGGCGGTTTCTTTAATGGTATTACGATTTTTTAAATAAAATATTAAAATAAGGGATTACGATGTCATTACAATTTTAGTTATTTTTTAGGTTCATTCTAAAGGATTAATGTAAATATAAGCCTTTATTCCTAGAGAGCCTTAATTTAATGACTTTGAGGTGATGGATGGGATAATAAAAATAGGGGGCAATATTTTTTGCAAAATAAACAAAAACATTCCTAATTATTTGAAAGTGAAAATTGAAAATCTATTTAAAAAAAACTTTAATAATTATAGAGGTTAATTTATTGGTAAAAATTATTTGTCCAAATTCGCATCTCATTGTCCCCCTAAAAATTTAATTCTTTGGTGTATTATTTTTTTAATTATATCTAATTATGTTTTATTTAATTTGAATTTATTCCCAATAGAAATTATCAATTTTATTTATATTCTTCATTATGAATTAGTTTCAGATTTTTTTTCCGTCGGAGCCTAGATTTAGATTTTTAAAAATTTTAAATACTTTAAATTGATTATAAATTTTTCATTGAAGGAGACAATAAAATAGTGTATCTTCTGCTGGAATTATAAATTTTATTTATTTATAGCGAGACTATAGTTTTGAGGGCGAAGATTCATACATTAATTCCTGTGAATCAATTGTAATAGACTGATGAAGAGGGCAAAGCCCTCGAAACTATAGTCTCGTTATAAATAAATAAAATTTATAATTCCAGCAGAAGACACTCTTTTATTGTCTCCTTCAATATATAAAAATTCTGCTACTCTCGGCACAAAAACTTTCAATTTAATAATTTTTTCAGTCTATTGAAATTAAATTTGTATTTTACCACTTTTTGAAACTTTATTTGTTCATAATTAATTAATTGAAGGAGCAAGTTAAGTTTTTCAAGACCCTATATTATGTACTCCGGTTAGAGCCGCCCTAGTAATAATAAAAAAAATAAAAAATTTAGGTAATAAACTAGTAAAAATGCATTTTCTAATTTAACTTGATATAAATTAAATATCTTTAAAAATTTTAATATATAAATTATTTATAAAAACTATTAAATAAAATTGAAATAAAATACATATTTGTTTATTTATGCTTCAGCGAAAAGCCTTAAAATTCAATTAAATCATTTGAAAAATATTTTCTTCCTTTTTGAACATGCTAGAGAGAAAGCTCCAAATCTAAATCAGTTCTCTGCATTGGAAATACATTATGCTTCCAGGACGAACTTTCTACGATGTTTCGTTAACTTTATTTCAGTAATTAGTTGGGAAAAGGACTTATTTTACAATATTTCACTGAGTACCACTATATGAAATATTAACATAATATAGTATGTATTCCGCCAATAATAGCTTTTTTTGCAATTTTTTTTTTAACTATTTACTCTTTCAAGATTTTGCATTGTTGAAATCAACTTCCTTCTTTTGAAAGTATCGACTCATTTAAATTATACTACATAAAATTTGGATTTTTTTTTTATTTAGAGAAGAACCTTGTGAGAGGAAAAGACCTAGATAGGAAAATTCAAGAAAAAAATCAAAATTTTACAATTCTATAAAATTTAAATAGCAATGACTCACTTTGGAGTAATAAAATAAATATTTATATTATTGAGTGTTTTTTGAATGTTTTAGCTTTTAAACTCATATTTAAAATTTTTCTATAAGATACGTATTACCTAACATGTTTTGATTTTCGAAAATTTATATATTATTTCAAATAACTATATAGATGTTTCTTGAATCTAGATATATATTTTGCAGTAAAACCCCGTTTTTCTTACTAACTATTTAAAATGCGTTTCAGTGAATAACTGTGTGGCAAATTGAATTTACTGATGTTTGTTGAGTTTGGTTCAAAGTCTATAATCTTCATTTTCTCTGCATTGGAAATACATTGGGTGTTTATTTTTAAAATGAGGCGAATGGTCAAAAATGAAGATTATAGACCTTTGAACCAAACTCAACCAACATCAGTAAACTCTAGTTGCCACAAAGTTATTCAGTGAAACGCGTTTTAACTAATAAAGACCCGTTCTTACTAAAAACGGGTTTTTACTGCAACATATACATATTTCAGTTATATAGATTTATTCATTGTCTACGATTCATAATGACTAATGAGAAATCAAAGAAGTTGTCCTCTGCTTGATGCAAATAAACATCACTTCCGCAAAACAAAATATTTTCAATTTCCAATGATGTTTCTAGCTTTAATATTTATATTTTTTTCTAGTTTTTAAATTAAATTTGCATCCATACCTATATTTAAAGAATATATTTCACCAATGTTTAAAATCAGATTTTTCACAGTGTAAATTGATCTAGTGTATTTTTAATCAAATATTCCCATCAATTCTGCCAAAATTCAACTTAGAAAAAAACATCAAATTTGCAATTAAAAAACTTGATAAATTTGCTTCCTCACTAATAAAATACATTTACTAAGCCGTCTTTTTTCTCAATATTTCTAATTAATACAAATAAGAGTTTTGAATTTTACATCACATAAAATTTCGGGAATGTTAGATAAATGTAGCTGGGTTGATAATGATGATGTGGCAAAAGAACTCGAGAGGGGCTTGGAGGCTTTTCAGAGCTGATCTGAATGGTATTTTCCGCATTTTTTTGGACTCCCACCCTCTAAGCCTCCCTGGTCCAGGTCAGGGCATCAAATGACGTCACAGGAAATATACCGGGCATTGAACCCTGAAGAAAAAAATCAGGGTAAAAAATGCGCGATTCTCGGTCGAGAAGAGCTTTTGTTGTGCCTCTGTAATTGGTCCAGACCCAGGTACCATTAGGGCTTCTAGGAAATTAATAAGAAGCTATTGTTTGTAGTTGTATATTTGACACCATGTAATCACTGTCGAAAGTTCCCCATCCCATCTAACCAACCACCACTCTCGGGATTATTGCGAGAATACGTGAATAGAAAATGCACTTAGCACACTTTCTTTCTATTCATTGACTGCCTCTTTACATTCAGGCTATTGATAGAAGATTGATATAATTTTATGATAGGAATACAAGCTATTTTTTGCTCATATTCGTATAATTGGATCGTTTAATGAATTCTTAGTTTTGTTTTAATTCAGAATTCAAATGTTATTTATTTTACAAAACTTTAAATATAAATATCGAAACTATCAATCAATGACTTGACCACTTTTATATTCACCGGAATATATATGTTCCAGTAAAAACACGTTTTTAGTAAAAACGCGTTTCGCTGAATACCTGGCAATAAATACCTGGAATAAATGGCAACTAGAGTTTACTGATGTTGGTTGAGGTTGGTTCAGAGGTCTAGAATCTTCATTTTTGAACTTCCGCCCCATTTCTTTTATTTATTTTCAAAAAATTTTAAACGAAAATTAGAAGAAAAGTTGTAGAGGATATAATTTTTGACATTTTTGTTTAAAAATTTTTGAAAATAAACACGAAATGAAGCGGAAGGTCATAAATGAAGATTCTAGACCAGTGATTCTCAACCTTTTTTTCGTCACGGCATACTTTTAATAATTTAAAAATTTGACGGCACACTAAAAATTAATATAATTTTATTTGGTTTATTGATTGATGTACCTATAAAATTATCGTAGGACATTCTGCATCCTGCAAATTGTTACTACCTCTTCAGTTCAAATGATCAAATAAATATTGGGATTAAATGTAGTGTCAATTGATAAAGAAATGTAAAAAAAAAAAAATTCAATTCGGGAGGGACCACTGCCTAGCAGTGGCGGCACACTTCAAGAATCTCGCAGCACACTAAAGTTCCGCGGCACAGTGGTTGAGAATCACTGTTCTAGACCTTTGAACCAATCTCAACCAACATCAGTAAACTCTAGTTGCCATAAAGGTATTCAGCGAAACGCGTTTTTTTTTTTACTAAAAAACTGGTTTTTACTACAACATATGCATATATGTGTGGTTTATTATAATAGTGGTGTAACTCCATGAAAGTGAATTCGGAGATAGCGAGCTTTTTGCAAATTGATGTATAGGGAAATGAAGACAAGTATTCATTAAATTAATAGTATAAGTTGAATTATTTTTTATTGTTTAATACAAATCAAAGATTTTATTTGTTGTAACTTACAAAATAAAGCCAAAACTAATTAAATAAATGAACTTAAACTTTTTTCTGTAGTTTTAGTTTTCCACTTTTAGTTCCCTGAGTAAACCTAGTAGTGCCTTTTATGGGCTTTTTATGCAATATTTGGAGTTGCTTCTCTTTTAAAATGCAAGATATGACTAAATGTGATACCATTAAGCAAAAAAATGAGTTACACAACTATTATATTAAAAGACACATATATAGCTCCTAATAATTCATTGTTTTATATTCGAAAATAGTAATTTTTATAACAGCCACCATATTCCTGGCACCAACTTTTGAATTAACTTGATATTTTTTTTCTTTGTCTTAGAAATTTTTGATACGTCTCGGAGAGAATTAATTTTCATGCATGATTTTTTTGTGTCTCTGGATTCTGATACCCAATATAATATCAAGTTCAAAGTATTTCCAATAACTGAATAGATTTTGGAAATTACAGTTTGTTGAAAAAATTCACTAAAATTTAGTGAGTAGAAGAGATTAAAAAGTTTTTACTTTTTCAACCGACTTTATTTTATACCAATTAAAAATTGATTTATAATAAAAAAATTTAAAAATACAATTATGTATTGATCGAAAATCTTCAAAAATAAAAAAATCTCCAGTTTTAATTCCTATTTTATTAAATAATTCATTTTCAACTAATGTTATACCTAAGAAGGATGCTAGCATAGTAAACCTTTTTATTTATTTAATTTTTTTTATATAATATCATTTAAAGCGTCGTTTTTTTATATAATATCGTTTGATAAAATTATTTTTGTATCAAGCAGAGAATTAACACTTTTCGCTAATCAGGATCATCTCAACTACCTCATTTTTGGCATTAGACAAAATTCTGAGAATGTTGTGGCTCTACTGCATAAATTAAATATATCTTCATGAGTTATAGAATTATTACCTTATCAGCTGCGAAGCCCGCCTGGAGAATTTTTGACCCTGAACATTCGTGGGTTTTAAAATAATAATTTAAATTTTAATAAATTTGAGATAAACTATTTGTGGGTTTTAAATGAGGGGCTTGCGACGGACAGCATTAGCGCTTTATAATAGAAGATTTTAATTAAACTAAAAAATATTTGAAAGTTTTGAAATTGGAATCAATTCTTGTATTAATTTGTTAAAATTATAAAGAAAAATTGTCACATTTATTTGAATAAAACTATTATTTTTTTCTTTTACAAAGGCAAAATTATATTCGTATTGCAAAATTATAATCGATAGTATATATATATATATATATATAATAGATGAAAAAAAACTTTAAAAAAATTTCATGAATTTGGTTATATTGAGATTCACGCATAATAGGTGGTTGATCCTAGGAACGAACCAATTCAATTGATCGAATATCTTTCTAATATTAAAAAGTCTAAATTGAAAGTTTTTGTGCCGAGGGTAGCAGAATTTTTATATATTGAAGGAGACAATAAAAGAGTGTGTCTTCTGCTGGAATTATAAATTTTATTTATAAGGAGACTATAGTTTCGAGGGCTTTGCCATCAATTCCAAGAACAAATTTCATTTTAACTCTCATTCATCTTCTAGCATCTTTCTTAATAAAATTAAATATATTTGATTATTAATTGACTCGAATTAACGTTTTCTTTCTCTTTTCTTTCTAGGCTTAGGCCATGTGCCTAAACTAAATGGGAAACAGGTTCCCGCCGAACATGGACTTCCACTAATTCCCGTCAGCCTCCATGCAACATTCGCATCAAACCAAAACCTTCTTCAACAATTAGGTTGGCCGTCCTCAAATCAAGTGACAAGCACCAGTCAATCTCCAGCCAGAAGACACCCATCAGCCTTGACTGGAAGGAGAAGGACGAAAAAAGACGAAGAACCTGCGTCTCCGGACCAAGGCAAAGATCCAGGATCCAGAGATAAAGTTTTCACTTGTACAGTTTGCCAGCGTTCCTTTGGTTACAAACATGTACTACAAAATCACGAGCGAACCCATACAGGCGAAAAGCCTTTTGAATGTCCAGAATGCCATAAACGCTTTACGCGGGATCATCATCTTAAGACCCACATGCGCCTCCATACTGGAGAAAAGCCCTACCACTGTACCCATTGTGACCGGCAATTTGTACAGGTGGCCAATTTACGAAGACATCTACGTGTCCATACAGGGGAGCGACCATACTCCTGTAAAACTTGCGCTTCGAAATTCTCTGATTCAAACCAACTTAAAGCCCACGAGTTAATTCATAAAGGCGAAAAACCTTTTGGCTGCACAAAATGTATGAATCGATTTCGACGTAGGCATCATCTTGTGCACCATAAATGTCCTGACGCTGCTGGTTTAAATTCAACGCCTGTTATCGATGGAACGGAATCGGACCAAAAGAAAGAAGATGATTGCGACTCGGAAACAGAAGAATTAGTTCTTTTATCAAATAATAATGATAATAAACTTTATACTACACAAACAATCACATCAGCAGTATCGCCAGCAAGCTCATTAAGAGCAGGAAGAAAACCTCATCCCCAAGAAATTCGACATGTCATCCGATTACCCCCTCCCCCTATGGGACTCATCTCCCAATTAGCGAATTTACCTGAACAAACAGAACCTGAAGATTTGAGCATGAGTAGTTATCGAAATCTACACTCATCTGGAGAATCGTCTTTATCCCGATCACCGTCTTCCGAAGGAGACGACCCCCGATTATATGAAGAATTAGAAGATACAGCATCTACTTTTCTCAAGCATCCTAAATATCGCCGCGCCTTTCACTCTTAGTAGGCGTCTGGCTTATCACAACTACGGGTATGTACCGGCATGGTATATATAGTCAAATAATTATCACAAAACTACAAATTTGTATATTTAGTCCATTATCTCTGTTTTATCAAACAAATTAAAAACTCATATGTTATTCAGCGTCCCTAACATTACTTTTTGAATCATTATGGATAAGGTCTTAATAAAAAGGAAACATGCTCGATAAAAATACCAAAAAAAAATAAAAAAAAAAAATAAATGTCAGGATTTAATTGGTTCAAAATTTAGTCAATTCTCTTTCTTTTTTTTCTCTCTTTTTTCTTTTTTAAACTCACCCTGAAGGGGATTTAATTAAAAAAAAAATAATGGCAACTTCTCCATAACAATATAGTTAAGTGTTCCGTTGAGCATCTAATTACGAATTCTTGGAATGTCAGCAAACGATAAGGGTGGCTTTCCCTCTGGCTTGATATTCATTTTTCCGTAATTCGGCAACTGGCTTTTGGCTCTTGCTGGGCGCCATGTTGTCGTGTTGCCGTATCCATGGAAACGGTCCGCCCACGCCGCCGCCACTGTTTGCTCTTTGCGACCAAAAGCGCAGCCCCCACAAACCACCTCTTAATCCAAGTAAAAACACACGGCAAATATTTGGCTTCTTCCTGAATCAGGCACCCGATTAATATTTATCAAATGGGAATTTTCCATGTTAAGAAACATTTCATCAAAATAAAAGAATAAAATTAAAAATCTATGTGTGTGTGTTACAAATTTTCCAAATAGATCTTGGAACCAATTTTGATTTTAAAGAATTTAATTACTGTCCATGATCAAGATAATCCTATTTTTAAATTTGTACATTTTTTTCTTCCCAAAGACCTGGAACAATCTTGAATCAACTTCTTAATTAAAAATACAGCTTTAAGGTCTACAAAATAGCTTTGTATATATATTTTTTTTACTTTGTAGGCCCTGAAGCTAAAATTTAATTTACTCTTAAGAATCAACTTAAAATTCGAGATTTACTCTAACTAAATTATTCAAGAGGTCTGAATTAAAAATTAATTCAGAAAATTGATAACGTACACACATAGATTTTTTAAAGACCCTTAAATGTATTAGATGAAGGTATAGGTATCAGCCAAAGTTGGATGCGGTGGGTTCAATAAAACACCCTGAATAATATAATTATAAATTTATATGAAGCTAGAATTTTTATTTTTGACAAGGCCTGGTTCGATCCCATATGTGTACCGCATTTTGTGTATAACTAAGTTTAAACAACCAACTTGGTCAACTTGTAATATTATGATATTAAGCATAAAATATATCAATATTAACATGTATTTGTAAATTTTGTAGCCCAATTATCTGAAGATGGCCAAATAAATTCAGGCCGAAACGTTAATTATTCAGGGTGTTTTATTGAACCCAGCGCATCCAACTTTGGCTGATACCTCCTCCATCTAATACAGTTTTATCACAGGAACGAAGTCTTAACAACATTCTTAAGACCTTTAAATGTTTAATAATTATAAAAATCACGACATGGAATTTTTTCCACGTAATCCATTACTATATATATAGAAATCCCGAAATAAAAACGAGAGATAGGTCGAGTTGTCACTTGTTCACCCTCGTTTTTCTTCATGAATATTCTTTCTGTCCGTCGTCTATTGTCCACAGAAAAGAAAAGCGAGTGACCCTCGAAAGTGCTCCACTTTACAAGCCAACTTTTGCAGATGAAATATTGCATAGGTTGTCGAACAACACCCGCGTTGCTCAACACAAAGCTCATTTTGAGCGAATAACCCTGAAACACGGTTTATGACCCGGCAATAGACATGATGCATTTGCATTCCAAAATGAAACCTGCCTGGAAGCTCATTTACCCAAATTTCCTTTTGCACAATCGTCCCCTATACACAATGGGAGTATCGCTTCCCGGAACAAACAAATTGACTATATTGCGAAAAATGTAACAAATAAAATATCCCAGTGCTTCTAATAGATTTATCTAGTCAACTCATTTCATAGATCAATGAATTAAAAATAATGTACAAAAATATAAAACAAAATGTATATATCGAAAAAAAGAAAAAAGAAAGAAAAAAAAATCGCAGAACCGACCTGGCCTTAGGTCATATTATCTAATATTTCTGACCAGGAGTTCGATGAACCCGGCAGAAGGGACGGGCAATTTTTCATCCATGTCGAAGAAATGGGAGCTCACCCTTAGATGTTTGTTGTATCCTATTTTTGAGTTCATCCCCCACTTCACATCCCATTTTCTCACGAATGGCCGCCGCCCCCCCCCCCCCTAACTCGGGCATGTTTCTGGATCAGAATCTAGGGTCTTTTCAACCAAAGCGCTTTGTAACCTTTGCTAAATATTATTGAATTTCACATTAACAAAACCAGTCTACCTAATTTTCTAAAAAAAAAGTTTGCCTTTGGTTGAAATATCCCCCAAGAATGTGATATTAAGAATAATTCCAATTTTTTATTAGACCTTTCTTTCAATTAATTTGGTTACTTTTTTGTGATCTAATTATATCGTTTCATCCATCATTATATGATGGTATTTCATTAGTTTACCAGGGTTAAATTTAAAGAAAAAAAAATATCTCTTTTTTTTGTTTGATTCTTAAATTTTATTAATTCATTGTCTGATTAAATTTCTTTTGTAATGTTTTTTTCTTCATACTCTTCTTAAATCATCGTTTATATTTTATAATAATCAGATTTTAATTAGTAAAGTTTAAGAAAATTAGTGTTTGTTATAAAATATTGTTTTGTAAATTTTGGTCTCAATTTTTTTTTTTTTTTTTTTTTTTAATTTGTTAAAATAAGATGAAATCGAATATAAAATCATTAATGGATTGTCTTTTTTTAATTTATGATTGTTGAATTTATCATATGACTAAAGCAAAACTGCTTTTGCATAAAACTATACCCTAACTACCTCGTTAGTCCATAAGTGTAACGAAAAGACTGATATCCAACATTCCTAACACTATTATTTAATTAAGTCGTTTGCTCTATATATGTTCTATAAATACTACCAAAAAATATATATTATATAATTTATATATAAATCAGTACAAAATAAATATATTTATATTCTAATAAGGGGAATCTATATCAAACTAAAACGATACCTAATAGACCTCCAATATTCATCCTATAAAAATTGTGATGGAATAAGTTAACTAAATGTTTTTTGTATATATTTTTAATTAAAAATACAAATTATTTATTATTTTTTCTTTAATTATTTTATTTATTTTTTAATTTCCTTTTTTTTCATTTCCAATTTTATTTTCCTTTAAATTTTATTTTTATTATAATTTTACTTATTATTTAGAAATATATTTTAATTTATCAACTCACTTAATGAAGATAGTGATTTTTTTCATTAGCATTCATACAGAATATACCACCACATTAAATAAAGAAATTAAATTAAAATTCGTATTATAATAAATAGAATTTTATTTATTTATTTACAATACGCTAAAAATGTTTTTGTCGAAATTTTATTTTAAGAGAACAAATTCAATATTAATTTAAAGAAAATCATAATATAACAATTATTGAGATATTCATAAAAAATTAGCCTTTTCCCCCGTTTCGTTGGTTTATTATTATAAGAGAAATATTTCTAGTAAAATCATTCGATTCGAGACTTTGTTGATGTACTCTATTCAAACACCACCTCAATTCTGCATATCTGTTTTTCCACAAACTGTTATAGTATCAAGAAACTTGTATAATGTCATCACAATTTATTTGAGATCTTAACATTGTGTGTGCCAATGTAAAAGAAAATAATTATCTTATAGAAAATCTATTTGAAGAGGTGAAAAATATTTCATCTTCTAAAGATGAGATTTCTAATGTGAAATTTATTAGAATTACGTTTCCAATTTTATTCCTATAAGGTATAGATATTTTCTTTAATTGTCTTTAATCTCCACTCTTTAAGTTTATCAAATTATTTTTATTCTTTAATATTCATTTATAATATACAAATTTTGGAAATAATAAATTCAAAGGAGCATATTTCTGAATTAAAAATATATTATAACTTGATTTAAAATTTCAAACATGAAGTCATGTTACTAACTGTTTAGTTACCATTGATTATCTGAGGATTTTTTTGTCATTTTCAATAAGGAAACGAATCTGAATCTTAATGTTGAATGAATTTTCTTCATTCATAAACGTGATTATTATTCATTTAAAAAAATTATACCAGGTGGATAAGCTGAAATTATTTTTCTTATCAAGATTTAAACTGGTTATTATAGCCTTTAAACTTGCAAATAACTAATTTTTTAATGAACTTCTTAATTATAAACCCCCTCCAAGAAATTTAATAATTTTATGTTATGTTATTTTTAATACTTATAGTGATAATAAAAAACACCGAAATCTTGTTGGATAATTTCAGATTTTTTATCTATCTTGTTATTAATTAGGAGTATCTTAGAACATTTATTTTATGATATATTTTCTCTTTTTCAACCAATTTTATTTTTTAAATTAGCAAGATTTCCAAACGTAGATTACCGTTTTTTTTTTTTGAAAATATTTTTTACCGAGTTTATTCTTATTATTTGTATCTACTTCTTGTTTTTATGCCGTATTAAAAATATTTCCTTTAATAATTTCACAAACAGCGTATAAATTAGGTTCTTATATATATATTCATATTATTTTTTTTCTCCTTTTTTTTTTAAAGGCAAGCGTTCTAAAATTGAAAATAAACCACCCCCCTTGGTTAAAAAGGCGCTCTTGAGATTCGCTGGGAGCATTCGCGTGCAAATCGCCCCAGGAGGCACCCTGAAAACAAGCCAGGTCTATATTAAAAACGAAACACGTAATATTATTATTATGATACAGTTTTTTTAATATAATATTCTTTTTAAGTGTGTTCGCGAAGGCGTGTAGGGAATGAACTGGATTGACAATAGGGCTTCTCTCTTGGTTTTGACCCCTCGTGACCTCCCTCCTCCCTTAACGGGTTTTTATCAAAAAAAAAAATCCAAAATTTTGAAAAGACTGCCGACCTACTCGCCCCTTGTCTCCATTTGCTTTATCCACGCGCCAATTCGAGAACCTATATTTATGAAAGGTTTTTTTAGGAAATAGGAACGTGCGCGAGACACACACACCAGCTTGCATTCGCCGACCTACATTCACCCTCGTTTCCCTGAACCACCCATGGCCACAGGGTGCCTGTTTTCCAATGTGTAGATACTAGTTTTTTTAATAAAAAAATCATTTTCTAAAATATTTGCAAGAAACATCCTTTATACTTGCTATTTTTTTTATTTGTTGTTTTGTTGCTTTTGTTCGGGCCAAATTTCTCTTCTTTTAAAATAGAACAAACCTTTGACCATTTCTTTACAAAACTAAATAATTTTTTTAATAATTTTTTTGTTTGTTTTTTTGAAATCTATTTAAAAAGTCAATTTACATTTTTTAAATATACACATTGAATTCAAAACAAAATTTTAAAATATAATTTTAGTTGATAATAAGTAAAAATATATTTTACTAGGTGGGTTTCACAAATAAAACAAATATAATGTTTTATTTGTGAAACCCACCTAGAAAAATATATTTTTACTTATTATCTATTAAAATGTTTCACCTAGAACCGACACCAAATTCTTTAAAGATTATAATTTCAGTTGATATTTTCAGAGATCTATACTTTCTCCTATAGGAAAGAAGAATTCAACTTTTCAATCAATATAGACATATATATTTACATAAATATATTAAATTAATTATATTAAATATTGGCTATATATTTATTGAAAAGTTAAATAATTCATCTATTCCATAGAGAACAAGTGTGCTTCTCTGAAAATAGAAACCAACGTTAATAATAAACTCTTCCAAACTAAGTGTTTATTGGTTACCATATAAGCAATTTTTAAGAAAACACAAAAACTATTACTATAATTAAATTAAATGAAAAAAAAGAGTTCTAATATATGAGTTTATATATTGGTTATATTGTTATATACCATATAAGAAATTCTTGAGATAATAAAAGAACTGACAGATCTTACTTAGCTACGTTTGTTTGTCTTTCTCATCAAAATTTTCTACTTTTTTCGACTCCATTTTTCAAATCCAATACAGAATTTTCGACTTTCACGATATCGCGATAAAAGAACATAACAAACAATAATGTCTCTAATTTCGGGTCAAGGTATCGTATATTAGGAGCTAGCCTAGTCCTTAGAATATCTAATAAACTATGTTAACATTATCGGATTTAAATAAAACCAAATTTGTTGAATTATAGATAATTAAATATCAAAAAAGAACATATTATAGAATACCAATATATATTCACTTTTATGCTTAATAATCTAAAACTTGAAAACAATGGTGAAAGAAATATAATGGAGATGTAAATTATTCAATATTGCATTTTATGCTTTGATATTCAGATTAATTACCTGAAATGTTTTTTCGGATTAAATTAGAGAACTAGTTGAAATTGTCTAACATCAAAATGACCTTTAGCCTTTTTCTTTTGGAACTGTCCTCAAGAGTTGATAAATATTATATTTGTAGTATAACATGCACTTAGATACCCAAAGATCATTGGTTTGAGTAATTTATCATTTGAACCTGGTTTCAAAAGAAGAGGTTCAGATGAATACACTGTTAAACAAAAATTGTAAATTTACTCTATGTTTACAAAACAAATAGATAGGAAATTTACAAGATTGCGTTTAGTAAAAAAAAAAAAAAAATAGTATATTATATTGGTAAAATCACATCTCACTCATTGCAAAAATATAAAAATAAATTGTAACTTTACCTTTTTTTTGTATTAATAAGATACGTATTACTAAAAAAATATGTTGTCAGATTACAATACCTTACAGGTATCTAATATTAGTAAAAAAATGTAAGGTCTGTCTTCCCATTTTTTATAATAAAGTTATATAAGAAATTTTTAGCAAAGTAGATTATAGTAGATAATTTAAATTAATTCGTTAATTTCAAGATAAATGGTTGAACTAGGGAAAAATTCCCATTTACAAATTCCTATACAAATGTCGATACCTTTAATTAAAAGATTACCATGGTATTTTTTTTTTTTTTACTTAGAGAAAGTGGTGTAGGTTTTAGGTGAAACATGATATTAAAGGGTGTGTAGTTTCACAGTGAATGAAATAAAACTCAAAGAGGTTTATACAAACTCAATATATTTCGAACTAATAATGTGAAACTACACACCCTTTACTTTATTAATGGTATTTTTTCATAGTTTACTTTCCACAGATATGATAAAAATACTAACCAAAGTCTCTTAGGGCCAGTTGTATGTCGGTTGGGAAACTCTTTTTAAACGTTGACAGGCACTTTCATCTAATTGGCCATCCCACCTGGCACAAGGTGAATTTTAAGGTTTTACCCTTGGCCAACGTTTAAAAAGAGTTTACCAACCGACATACAACTGGCCCTTAGTATATTAATATAAAATATCATGAGTAAATTCTGCATTAGTCATCTTAATCCCTCTATAAGTTCGTTTCTTCCCAACCCCTGGATCTTAGACAACCAATCTGGCATCTATTCACTGATTCGGCCTTCAACTTTCTTTCACTTTTTCAAGATTATTTCGGACAATAATCCAAACAGAATCTTAATACATATATTTATTTAATATTCATCATCGTGTAATTAAGTCCCAAGACTGGTTTGACCTGACCACCCGAATCCATTAAATTAAATCTCATTCAAATTCTTACACTTTTCTAAAAATCTCAGATTCCACAATCTTTTTTTTTTAATGACCTCGGCAACAATACCTATTTGTTCAGATCCTAAGTGAATATTTATATTTTGATAGGATTGTGTTTATGTGTATGAATGTGGTTTCTATTAATTTGAAGGTATTTAAGAGAGACAATTTAAATTAAAATATTTATTTTAAGGTTCTTGAATTTATTCAATCTTAAAAATGTCAGTGTAATATTTTTATCTTTTTTTTAGTCATTCCTTTTATACGCTTATGAATATTTTCTCCAGCATTATGTTGTGGAAATTGTTCACTCGGTGTGGTTTTCTGTTGCTTTCTCTATTTGAAAAGACAGCTTCAAAATTGGCAGATCTGGTCGGCATTTGATCAGGAATTAAAGTGTTAGGTGTTCTAACCACTATACCAATATGAGTAGTTAAGGGGGGCAGTGCCCCCCCCCCCCCCTTCAAAACTCATTTCCCCCACTAGAAAAATCGAAATTCCATTATTACGAGGCATCACTTATTTATTTCTCATTAAATTATACAAAATTATCAATTCTACTAAAAAGTTAGTTGATCTCTAATCGGATTACCCCTGTGGTGGCTAATCAGCTGGTCGGCTGTCCCCCTAGGAAAACTCCCTAACTACGCCATTGACTATACCATGAGATCTTTATCACTTCATAATTAAATTGACTAGGAGAGACCTTTAAGGAGAGCTGGTTTCGAATAATTTTTCACACTTAATCTAACCTAATTCTAATGATATTATTAAATATTATGGCAAGTGAATTGAACCCAATTCACGAAATCGCTGTCCGCTCTTATAATTTGAAACACTCCTCTTCTGACATGTATAAGGCCAGGTAATAAGAAACTCTTATTCATCCAGAAATTCCACTGCCAAGACCGATACATAGATTTCACTAGTGGTATTTTTTAAAATGATGAGTCAATAGCTTGGTTAACTTTTTTAGCACTTGGTTTCGACTCCCAAGAGAGGTGAGCGTTTTTGACTCGTAATTAAACATATCCAATAAGATATTTGATACTGCCTTTTTGTAAATTCTGTGTTGTAAAATTGATTTTGATGAATGTCGTTAACTGATAACTTTTAAGGAGATAGCGAGATAGGTGTTGGATCTAGGTGAAACATTTTTATATAATAATAAACATTGGGTACATTTTTTTTCTGACTCCTGACGATGGGCTGACAACCCGAAATATATCGAATTTTAAACTCATTTTTGTTTTATGTCGTTTACTGAGCCAAAATGTTGGAATTTTAAAACATTTAATTTTTTTGAGATTCGAGAAATTATAGATATTAATTTGATTTCAAAGTTTTATTATATATTTGGTGGTTCATAAATAGTTAATGTTAATTCTGAAGTTTTTTTTAATTCAAATTTTCTTCATCCTTCTTTCTGTGAACTTTATCAGGTTATAATAATGTCGCAAGCGGGCGGGAGATCGTTCAACGTCATATTGCCAACTATCATTCATGCGCCCATCCTTGCAATTCTTTTATTTATATTTTTTCACTTTTCTTTGTTTTAAGAACGACACGTTTTTCAAATACACTCTCTTTTTGGTGTGACGCCTTTTCCATCCGTTTTTTCTGCCTTCCCCTTTTACTGTCTTTTATTTCATCAATCTACTTCTCTTTTACTCTTTCCACCATTATCGCTCCCCTTGACAGCGAGTTGGTAACGCAAAACCAGAGCCTGCTGGTTTCTTTGCCAAGATTGGTCCGATTCTTCCGAAACAACACGATTTTTATACCATTTTAAGTTCACAGTTTCCAAATAGTCTCTTTTTTCGTTATGTAGAACATTCTTTTGAGGCTAACCCCATATCATTGAAGTAGATCGTTTGCACTTAGTTTAACTTGACGTAAATTTCAGTTTCAAAGAGATTAGTTTCTTGAAGGCTCACAAGCAGAACAATGTTACTTGCCCCGTTTGTAAAACTAAAATTGATTTTTTTTTAACATTCATGAACTCCATTAAATGCCGGATTATTTAATTAAACATCAAAGAAATCTTATAAAATTTTCCATCATTGCATCTAAAAAAAAGCAAACATGCGAGTCGGGCTCGCATATCGAGAGGATTTCGTATATCTTCCAAAATACTTAGAGATATTAGATTAATTTTTATTTTTAGTTGAAAGAAATTTTTTCATAATTCTATGTTCAGTTGTTTGTAAATCCCTTTAGTTGCAAAAATAATGTAAAAAAGGGTCATTGGCCTCTCGTTTACCTATTATGAAAACAACCAAGAATACTGCTCTCTCTATAGATAAGATATTTATGTGATCTCTAATCTAGGACGACTTCTTTGCTGTTAAAACCATTCTTTATACAACTTAATTGTACTAAAAATTTGAATGAAATTCCCTAATTATTGTTCTCATTGATAACCCTTTAAATAACTATAACAATCCATGAAGATCAAATTTCTGAGTATAATATAATATCACTGATCAAACTTTGGGTCATTCAACCACTCTTTATACAGCTTAATTGTACTAAAAATTTGAAAGAAATTCTCTAATTATTGTTCTCATTGATAAGCCTTTAGATAGCTATAATATAATATCAATGATCAAACTTTGGGTCATTCAAATATTCAAATGGAAAACAAAAGTGTGTTTAAATTATTAGACTCATAATGAACTTTCATGTTTTCTTTAATTAGATGCTAAAAGTCAGTGACCTGTATCAGGAAGATCCAAAAGTATTGTTTCAAGAGGTGCCCTCTTCCACAATTCATCGAAAAATTCTAATTCCCATTCCATTTTTAAGATGACCTGTAAATTATCCTGACATATGAATCATAGATATCCCATAGATATCTGAGTATGTTTTAAGAGAAATCTAGGCAAAGACATCATAACCAAGAAAGAAAGGCCAATCGAAAGGATCATAAGTATTTAAATGGAATTACGATTTTTTGAAAATGTTGATACATGCCTTGCAGAATTATAGCTAGTCCACACTTGGATACAAAGTTGAGCGATTTCTGTATATAGACAATGTCGAGATACAAATTCATGTCTATAGACATATTTTTGAAACAAAATCGCAGAACATTCCCCATTTATCTATATACATTGTCTAAAGACAGTTCCTATACATAGATGTCTAGAGACAATCGCTCGACTCTGTATCCAAGTGTATCCTAGGCTTTACAAGTCAAAGGTTTCTTGACAAAACACCAATTTTATTGAAAATCTTGAGTTTAATAAATATATTTTTATTTATTCATTTAATACCATATTTTTTTTTTTAATAAATTACAGAAATATCATTGTTCCTTTTTAAGATAGATTTATTTATAAAGAGTATTTGCGAAAATCACGATAGGTGTTACATATTTTGAAAATATGTAGAACTAATTAGATATCGCATTCTAGAAAACGGCAAAACTTGCTCCCTTAAGCAGGAGTAGACTTTCTGTGTCTCCAGTGGCGACACGCTAAATAAAATTATTTTTTTAAATCTTTCAACAAAAGATGGATGTACAGCTTTTCTTATGGCGTTATTTGATGTGAGAAGAAACAGAATCTCAAAAGCCAATAGAAAAATGTATAAAGAAAAACAATAGGACATTTATTGGCAGATCCGGGGCAGGACCGGCGCTACCAGTTTCACCCCCCCCCCCTGCCCGGGCAGAAAGGTAAAATGCCGCCCCTTTATAACAAAAATTAAAAGAGATATCATAAACCATTCCGACGCTTAGTAGTAAAATAAAACGTGAACAAAAAATTGGTATTAAAAATGTTTAAGTTTTGATTTCCCTATCTAAATAAGAGGGGTAAAAATTACCCCTCATAGGAGGTGTATCATACTGCATGAAACACCAAAGTGGCCAAAAAATTGACGGCTTTGAGCGTTTTTCCAAAAACATCCTGTAGAAGCTATTTAAATATTTGTTTAGAAAAGCTGCCTATTTTTCAATTATTATATACTCACCTTACTTTTACAACACACTTTATGGCACAATTTTCAAAAACTCCGGCAAATAATAATTGTATGTAACAGACTCTAATTTACTAGTAAGTAACCAACCTGTTTTGCAATTATTGCATAAAGAAAACAATCCAACTGCCTCTTTTCCTTTTATTATAGTAGCGTAACCATTTTTAAGCGGGAGTTTATACGCTTGTGCGCTCTGTATTTTTGGTTCGCTTTTGGATTTGGTCTTTAATACACGAAAAATCAAGTCATCTTTCAAAAAGGGTTTTTATTTAAAAACTACATACCTCAATTTTCTTCAGTCGTTCTCTTGCTTGAGGATTTTTAAAGTGAGTGGGTACCTATACTTAAAAGTTCGTAAAACATTAAAAGCAAATTTTATTAAAATTCTACCTATTAATTTTTCCAAAGTATTCAAATGAATATTCGTTTAATCACTTTCTTAATGAACTAGTTAATTTTACTTCCCATTTGCCAGGAGCCCAGCCCTGTCCGGGGACATAAATAATAATTTTATTTCCCATCAACAAATGGTTATTTTTCGTCATTTGCTTTTATCACAAAAAAAAAAAAACATGAATATTCAAGATGGTTAATTGATTTCTAATCTAGATATTTAACTATTATGTATTAAATACGAGTAGGTATACCTATATGAAAATATTTACATAATTAATAAAATTACCTGACTAAATTACACTACATGAAGAAATTTCAATGATCTCAATATACTTGCCTTAATTAATTTATAAGAAACTTTTTGTGATTAATTTCTTTTTCGGCTTGTAACTGATTCGCCTCATTAAAATTCACATATCAATTACCTTTTTGATTTGAAAAATCTTGATTCCATTTTTAGAATTGTAAAGAATCTGTGTACATTTCAATGCTAACCATTCAGGGATTTTTTCTCGTCCCTGCTGTTGGTTCTACGTAATTATGATCATCATTTTAAAACTTATTCATAAATACAATCTCTGATCTAGTGATTAAATTAGATCTCATTTTTAATCTTTTAAATTATTTCAAAAGTTAGAATTTTATTCAATTAAATTTTTGATTTTTCAATAAGCTATTTACTCTGTCATTTTCCGTATTAAAAATCCAAAGATGTTTTATAACTTTTCAGAATTTTATCCAGCCACGTTTTATCTTTCTATTCATTAAAAAAATTAATTAAAAAAAGCGGACGTCTTAAAATTGCTTTAATTATATAGGAATGTTATAAATTTTCAACTTATTTCATTAAGATATCCAATAAAATATTTCATATCAACATAATTTCATTTGAAAATCTATTTAAGTAAATATTTTTATGTTTATATAAAATTTAATTATGAATTTCTTTAGTATTATTTTTTCTTACTAGTTAGGTCAACATCGACATTCCGAGACATTAATAAATTGAATTTTTTCTTGAAAATTGTTTTCTTGTTGATCTCTGCTTTAGAATATTTTAAAACTTATGTAAAAATGTGGAGAAATGTGACTATTCTTAAACCTAGTCTGGAGTTTAATGAGAAAACAAAAATAAATGGAATATTATCTATAAAAAATTTCACTGCTTTTGGAAGATATATTGGTCATCGCGGTCAAATTGGTGAGGTTCTAAACGAATTTATTTGCCACTACGTTTATATCCATGTTTTCTAAGAAATTGAAGCCTCTCCCACGTCCCATTTTAACAATTCTTAAATCTTCAGTCCTTTCGGGTGCACAAACATCTTTGTCTCCTCTGAACACTCACTTTTTCTGTTTAGGTTTTGACATGCTCTCTTATAGGTATAGCAACTACATCGTTCGAATTAAAGATATTAATATTACAATCTTATGAACCTGGTGCAGGTTGTTTCTAGTGGCTTCACAGAAACTCTGGGTAGATGGCGTCAACAGCTTTACACCATAGAATGGTCTATATACCTTGATGTTGCACCCTAGAATGTTGATTCGTGATTACCCTCCATACACAGTCTAGAAATTCGGAGTGATAGGCTAGTATAGTTGCTCTACTTCTATGCCGATATGACTCCTTTCTGCTCTACTTCTATGCCGATATGACTCCTTTCTCACATAGTAACTAGAGGTTGTGTCAGTATCGAGTGATAATTATGAACCAGAGCATTAATTGTTTCTTTTCAAAGAACCCGGATTACCCACTATACACAGGATAGAAGTTGGACGGACTCCTACGTCAAAATAAACGCGGATCTCCTCAACATATAAAATTTAATGTAATATTCAGTCAGTGACAATGACTGATTTGTTTTTCGTTTCCCCTCGTCCGACAAAAGAATCGAATTTTCTTGTCTTGGCTGAAATGAATGGCCCAATCGACTCTTATTGGAGGAACTGTACCCCTTCCAAGTAAATGCAAATGTTTCGAAACTACTAAATTCCTAGGCTTTTTTTCATGACTGTCTAATTTTAATAATCAATTTAAAATGATTCAATACTTATAATTTTCATTTTTTTCATCAATAACACTTAGGTGTAAGTACATTATGAAAATTAAATGAAAATACAAATTACATTAAGTTTGGGTAACTGAGTTGCAAGTTTTTCAATACTTGTAATTGATCCCTGATCATCAATGTTTAATAAACATAATTCCAAAATTACATTTTTCTTATTTCACTGCAATATTTTAGTTGAAATCATAGGGAAGTGGAAAAATCACTAAAACGATGAAAAGTAGATGCAATTTTGAACAGAACAATTAAACTAATAGGAGACCCGGCCTTTCTAATTAAACCCCCTGGCTCACCGTAGAACCGTTTCTGCTCTTTCCTTGAACTATAGATACTACCATGGTGTTTGTTCAAACGAGTTGAAATCAATAATCTCTCCTAAATTCCTATTTGTAAAAAACACAGGGTTTTCGAGCGCCCAGCACCTCTTCGCTGTCATAAGAACATAAGAATCGAACCAACGCTTTCGCCAAATCGTTTATCCCTATGACCTCTAGACTCTAGAGACTATAACTCGCTTCCTGCCTCAGTCTTTTCTGCGACCTAAAACCTTTAGTTGCTTAAGACACGCATCCATAGATACTTTTTTTTCTCCTACCCAGCCTATAAAATCTCCTCTTCTTTACACAATGGAGGCCTTTAGGTGCTGCCTCTTCTTGGTGTAACTCCTTATCTCATTAATAAAAAAAAATTAATTAGTTTTTACACTCATCTTATTCTATTCCATCAATAGTCTGTAGCGTAGAATTCAAACACATTTGCTCAATTCTCTTCCACTATGTCTTCAGCCTAATTAGTTTTTGTAATTATATTAGATATCCAAATGATTTTTTATCGTTAATTTTAATAAATTCGTTCTCTTTGTAATGAACCCTTCTAATCATGTGATGTTTAACGATCGAGCTTAATTATTTAATTCTTTGATATCTGAGATTTTTTTTACATAAAATTGAATGGAATTTCACTTTTTGTCCCAAATTCGCACAACGACTGTTATTTGGATAGAGATGTCTGCAAGGGCTCAGGGCACAATAGGTGGGCACAAACCCCTTGATAGAGCTGCTGATTAAAGGGGTGCCACATGTCCCGGATCAGCTCCACCCTAATTGTCCGATTGTCCCCGGAAACAGGAATAGAGCCAATGACTCGTTAAATGATTAGGCCAGCCGCGAAGGCACAGTTTCCAAGGCCGTTTTACCAAAAAATGAACCAGACCCCTTTTTTTGATAGAGAGGCCAATTCAATTCGAGAAAAATACAATTTATGTGACAACTGTCAGCAAAAACTGGGAATATTCCTCGTTTTTTTTTCTCGAGTGGTTCGATTCCAAATGGGAAAGTAATTGAGAGGGAAATAAAGGATAATTTACTCTTGTATCTTTGATCTGAATCTTTACCGTATATTTATAATATCCTTCTAAATCAGTGATTATCATACAAGCAAATTTTATAGATGGGTTGCAAAAATATATGAAAAGCAATTTTCAATTATATTAGGTACATTAAAAATAAAAATAAAAATATAGGTATAGATTCACTTCAAGCTTCGGAGATTGTTATATTCAGGGGTGCTCAACCTTTTGTAATACGCGAGCTACCTTTGTATACCAATGTATCTGACGATCGACAGGTTATAATACAATTAATACAAATAAATTGCTAACAAAGTAAATGTGTGTAATCATTTACGAAGTACCTACATAAAAATTTTACATTCAAAAATTGGAATTAAATAAATGTAAATAAACTATTTATTTTATTGTAAAATATCAGTTGTCGGTTGGTGATCGACCCAAAACGGTCCCACGATCGATGGGTTGATCCCCGTGTTATATTCGATAACTTAATGATTTTGGATTAAACCATCAACCAAAGTATGTTTGATGAAAAAAGCTGGAAAGACTCATATTTTTTCCATAATAGCAGGAGTAACATTAAGAAGATGCAATACCTATAAATCAGTACTGTTTTTCACCTCTCAGTGCACGATAACGCTTCTGTTGAAATTGGAGCGCAGAGCAAAAAGTAAGCTAAAAGCGATTCATACAAATCTATACTCAGTACGATATGCATTTTTATTAATGAATTGATGTAGAATTCAAGAATATTTGTTTTGGCCTATTTGTTTCTTCTTTGCATTTTGTAAAATTTTAGCCTTAGAAGTAATAGTTAAATGTTTAGGTACATAAGCCTAACTAGAATTGATAATGAAGGGGGGGGGGGCAGGCTCGAGTGGTATGAACTTTATTCCAATAAAATGAGAAGAGGGTACTCAATGTTATGTCTATGCTTGAAAGTTTATATACGTGGTTGTTTTAAATATAGATAATAATTTTATATACCTACCTATATAAAGAAATGTTTTAATTATTTTATTTTTCCACTCAATTGGGGAGGATTTGAACTCCCTTGTTACGCCTATGAATGTATAAAAGCTACGTGCACAAGGGTTTGCCCTCCCGATCGAAATTGTCTACCTGACCCTATAAATCCACAAAATTCCTATATAAAAAATCTTTTCAAATTTTATTTAATATTTTATTTCAATATTTTACATGAATAAAAAATTATTTGTATCAAATTCATATTTTAAGAAATAATTTTGTAATAAAATTTAATATCTTATACCTATATAAATCTAATGTTTTTTATTTTTCTGTGTAGGTAAAAGTATATATTATCAGAATGTAATAAAAAAATAATCTATTACGAAGATTAAAAAAAAAATCATCACTAAACATTCACACTCTCGACTCCCTAGCCCATCGTAAAATTGTCTCGCCCTTTCTCTTTTTTATAGATATTACCATGGCTTTTGTTCTGACGAAATAAATTCAATAATCCCTCTAAAGGCTTCATTTGCGCGATTCAACACCCCTACGCCCCGAAAATCGAATCTCAGACAATTAATAGTTATAGCCTCAGTTCACAATTATAAAATTTTATTTGATTGCTCGCATTTGTGGAGTTGAGACTCCAAGCATTCTCTTAATATTTTGGATTCAATTCAGACTGATAGAAGATCTTGTACCAGTTGACACTCTCGACTTCCTAGCCCATCGTAGATCTGTCTCCGCACACTCTCTTTATTATAGATACTACCATGGATTTTGTTCCTAAGAGATAAAATCAATAATCCCTCCAAAGGCTTCATTTGCTCGAAATACCCGATTTTCTAAGTTTCAACACCCCTAGTTCTTAAATTGGATACTAATCGGAACGAGCACATTCGCCAGTCGTTTTATCCCTATGACATCTGAAGACTGGAACTCTTCCTCCGACCGTCTTCCCAGCAACTTATAACCTTCAATCTTTCAAGACCGGCATCCACTGATACCTTCGACTTCTACCTAATCCCTAAATCTCTTCTTATCTTCACGATACAAGGGTCCACCGCGGACTACAGAGGTTGTACCTTTTTGGTGCAACTTCTTCTTGTATCAATATCATTATAAAAAAAAAAAATAATACACAATAAATAAGAAAATTTAAATGCTAGTGAAGATTAAGAGCCGCATCTCCCTATATTACTCTTTTAGGCGGTGTTTTGAGCATGTCTAGACATAGCATTGTCATTTTTTTTTTTTATTTAAATTTACAAATTTATTGACACAGTAATGTTAAATCGCTCGTGATTTATGTGAGAATAGTCTTTGATTATTGATGTTAATTTCATCCTTTATTAAAGGCGTTATCGTCAATCGATTTTTTATATAGAATAGTAATTGGTTTTAAATTTACATAATTTGCACTGTTTACATAATATACAATTTAATTATATAGTAAGGTAAAGTTTCGAAATTAATTGCTTGCTGGTTTTCTCTTATTGGTTCTCCTTTCTCTTTCCGATAAACGTGTAATTAATGCAATTAGTTAACGTAACATAGTCATTAGTTTATCGTGACGGGTGTTAGACGTTTTAAGCGATTTGGCTTCTCTTGCGGACCGTCTGACGCCCCTAATGGTTGGCGCCCCGCGCCCGGCAGCCTCCGGCGGGCCCCTTCTCT
>JALMQS010000074.1:3883830-3947895 GCA_024734495.1 Forficula auricularia | reverse complement strand
CCATCTCACCCTCTTGAGGTTAACCCGTTGCTCCATCTGACCACTTGGCGTTGTTACGACGCGTCGCTGTCGCAGAGACTACTCCCGACGGTGCTACTATAGGGGCCCCTGCCATTTAGACAACTAAATTAACAGCTCAGTTAAGGGTATAACTATACCCTGCAAAAAAAGGCGCAAGCCATTTCTCTATTTTTACTTTATTCAATGCGAAGCAGATAAAGTATTGGATCTGTCTCACGCCACTTCAAAGGGTCCTCAGCTAAAGACTACGGAAACCATGGTCTCAATCAAAGTCACAAATAGTAGTATTCATTTAGGTTGAATTTTATCACCTGACGATTTTGCCAAAAATGTTTGATCACGTCCAGAGGCCAGAAAGTGCTATTTTTTCGTTTAGTGCGTGCACATGGATGGCTGGATGTACGTATGTTACCCTTTTTTCGTCGATGATTTTTTCCACACCGTTCAACAGATTGAAATAAAATGGAGAACCTACCATTACTTTCTTCTTCTTCTTCTATATAGGTGCAAACACCTTTTTTCTCCAACATATATTCAGTCATCAGGGTCATAACTCTGTTTCCATCTTTTCTTCGGTCATCCACGGCTTCTCACCCCCTCGGGACAGTTTTTGCCAATATTTTCGGGAGACGCTCGTCTTGCATGGGCAGTCCAGCATCTTCTACTTACATGAACTCAATGGACTAATGCCTGAAGACCGCTTATTCGCCTAAAGTGTTCGCTGCGGATTTTATCATGCAGGGTCACATCTCAGTTGTCCGGAGAAGCTACTTTGTAACGGTTGTGTCTGCCCTGGACTCAGCCCCATATGTTATTATCGGGCGTACACAGGTCTAACCATATACCTATATACGAATTTTCCGGCAGAAAAACTTATTTTTCCAAACTAGATTGGATAGACACAGTTTTTAAAATTGGAAATAATTTTTTTTTTTTTTTATAACATTAAATTTTAAAATCGAAAATAAAGTTATATGGGGGGGGGGTCTGACCCCCCCCCCACCACTTGGACAATTCGATCGCGACACACTTCCGAGATAAAAAGTAGATCTTATATGCATCATTTAATGAACGAACTATAAAAGAACTATTCCTTAAAAAGAACGATTTTCCCCATCTCTATTAGAAATGTTGAAAAAGGAAATGAATTTAAAAAATATAATGCTCTTTTTATTTAGTTTGAGATAGGATCCATTTTTCATTAGGGGGGGGTAAAACTCCGTAGGCGCGCCGCCCCCCCCCCCCCACACACAAATCAGAGGTCTGGATCCGCGCCTGGTCGGCCCCGGTCGGCAAGAACTGGATAGACAGTCCGAAAAATTTTCTCCTTTGATGACTTGCGATTTTACTTCTTCCTAAAGGTTTCATTTGCTAGAAATCTGAACTCCCAGATTAATTTAATTTAACAAAATGAAGCACTGATTATTTTTGTATATATCGTCAAAGAGACATTAGTACTTTATACCAGTACTTTTTTAATAATTTTTTCTAAAGATCTTGAAAATGACTTAACCAATTTCATACGGTTTTATGTGATAAAAAAAAATTGTACATTTTTCTTTTTTAAACTTTTCCATTCAAAACCTATAGAAACAATTTTTTCATTCTAATATTTAATTAAATCCACTAACACAAATTTTTATATATTTAAATTAATCATCATCATCGAGTATTCCTAAGAATGGTTTGAAGCAACCTCTACCCTCCACCAAACTCTAATCCATGCCATTTCTTTCACTTTTCCAAGTCTCATATCCTTTATTATCTGGAGGAAAATGCTCTAATCTAGGTCTTCACTTTTTCCTTTGCTTTCTAACTTCGCTTTCTAAAAAATCCCTTAGCAATGCCCCGTGTCTTTCTCTTCTTCAGATTCTTCTACCGTATTCTCTTTTCTTTATTTTTTTAAAAACTTTCTCATTTATAATTCTCTCCGCCCGTTTAATTTCTAACATTTTAATGTGTATTCGTTTATAAATAGAAAATAAATTTTACTCGTTTCCTGGATATGTTATATATTTTATATTATACGAATATCTATAAATAAATTATTTCAATTTATAATAAATAATCAAACCCTTAATATAAGATCATAATTATTATTTTTCCTTCTTTGAATTGATCTTAAATATCTAGCCAATGATTTATTACATTAAAATGTCAGCTGATTATAATAATTAAAAAGCACTCCTCTCGAGTCAATTTCTTTTATAACCCTACAATTTTGATCGCCACGCGAACAGGTAGATTTAAAAAGCCAGCCAACTCTTTTAAGGATGAGGACAAAAAAAAAACCACGCGTGCACAACACTCTCACTTTTTACGGCTGATCGTTATATATATGGGACCCTTTCGGCACGCGCTTAGGAACAGGTAGTCGAAACTTCCCCTAAGGGGTTAACCGAAAACCCTTTTTTATCCAAAACAAACAGTATAGCCGGATCGAGTTGAATTATTATTATTTTTTTGTATTTCTTTTTTCAATCGAATTGAATTGGCGAGGTTAGGCTACGATTAACAAGACGAGGCTAAAAAAGGATCGACCCCTATGAGCCCTAGGGGAAGGGGTTAGGCTCATGTCAAAACATTTAGCCGCTGATTGCGCTCTTCTCGTCACTCAGGTTGTGAGTTTGGAAGGGTGAAAAGGATTACGACCAGAGCCAATCGATTGATCACCCATCGAAGGCCAAATAATATACAAAAATAATTATTAAAAAGAGGGAGAAAATAGAGGGAAATTTTTCTTTCCTCCTAATACATATTTTCATCATTCCGCATTTATAATTAAGTTGTTATTTTTTAAAACGGAGATATAGCACATTACTCTCAATTATTCTCTAATTATTACTAATAATAATTATGCCTCATTAGAAATGAAAATTAAATAAAAGAAAATTTTTAATTTAAATGATAATTCGTCAGTATAATACATCATCATCTTAAGGTATACGCTTCTTGGTGAATAAAATTAATAAGGAAGGTTTTATTCGAGAATACTAGGGTTCACATTATAAAGCAGGGGTTCCCAAACTTTTCCCGAGTGAACATTTGAAAAGGATAAAATCATGAAAAGAAAACAAAAAATATAAACTATTTAATTAATAAATTTTAAGAAAGATATAGTTAAGGCAGGCCTTAACAGGATCTTAAAACCCATAATAACTCCGGAACGGATGGCCGTAGAAATTGTAGATTGTTTATCGAAAGAGAAGCTTAGGCTAAAACCACTTGTACAATTTTAATGAAAAAATCTTATCAGATGCGCTCAGGTCACAGACAGTACTTAATAAATATTAATATTTTTCAAAACGAAGAACTGATTACTTTTTAAGCCTCCTAGCTTCAGAACTTCCGGATGAAAAATCAATACGAAATCAGGAAAAAATTAAATTTTCATATGGAGCTCTTGAATGGTGGTAGCTAATGAGCTGAAATTCAGTACAAACATTTGTATTAATCAGCTGGACATTTGTGCCAAGTTTCAGCTTTCTATCTTAAAACTTTCGCTGACAAATAGTTACCAATCTTCCTAATTTACATTGAGTCAAAGATTCATTTTAAAAAATTTTCAACATGTTTTTCCATTTAATTTACTATTGTTAGATTTCTTAATGTTGTTAGTTCTTATAAACTTTTCTAATAACTTTTATTCTGGGTGAAAAGATAATTTAAAATTCATTTCTTCTGTATATTGTATCAGGTTGAGTGGTCAAGATCTTCAAGAATATTTCTCTTTTTCAGTTTAGTATTGTATTCATCATTATTCTATTGTTTTTGAGTTTTATCCAATAATCCAGCTATCTAAAATACCTACCTTATTTTTGTAAATTAAAATAATAATTAAAACAATTATTACTCACGATTTGTTTTTTTATATCAAATAATTTATTATTAATTATATTATAAAGAATAACTTATAACCTTATAAGCTTTATCAAGCTTATAATACCGAATTCATTTTTTAAATAAATTATATGTAGTTTAAAAAAAACTAAAAAACATGCTTTTGTCAGTAATGCATTAAAAACTACAAAATAATGTAATAAACTTGATTATATCCACAATAACTAAATCACAAAGCTTGGGCCGCTTCTTTGAGAAGCATGTACCTACTTTTAATTAATTTCGACAAAGTACCCCACGCTTTTTGACTTAGTTATTGGACATAAAAAAGTTTATTACATTATTTTGTACTTTTTAGTGCATTACTGACAAAATAGTGTTTTTTTAGTTTTTTTAAACTTTAATTTGTTTTTTACTTTTTTTGTCATAAAATGGGTACAATTCTAAGCGTACATCGCTAAACTAAAATTAAATTTGACAAGAGTCTAATATATTTTCCCTAATTTCATCCCCCTTTTATTATGTTTTGTGTTATTACCCTTCTGGAGGCCCACAGATCATGTATACAAATTTTGGTTAAGTTTGGACCAAAGGGGGCTATAATTTCCAAATTTTGTCCCCTCCTCTGGTTAATTTTTTCACTCGTTTGTTTAAAATTATTGCGCTTGAATTTCATATACAACCAGTGTTTCAAATAGAAGTAGGATAAAATCGACATTCTAGATCGGGTTTACAACCAACTTCTTACAAGTGAAGCTAATATAATGCGTGTAAAAATAGTAATTAATCACAAATTCCGAATAAAATAATTAATTAAAGCGCCATTTTCATCCTCTAAAAAACCTGACGTTTATATACCATAGATAGGAGCCGCTATGTTTCATAAATCCGTGTGATAAAACGTAAGAGTAAAATATCAACGAAGCAACTTCTTGTCTCATTTATCAGTACTTTTTCTTGAATTGTGTTAGAGTTTGCAATTATCAGCAACAGAATATTTCTGTAATGGAGCTGTTGAAGCTTTTATTTTTGTGATTAATTTGATTAAAATTTGAATTTTTATTTAAATTAATTATAATTATTTTATTGAACACGAACAAATAATAGAATATAACTATGACGTTTCGATCGACTTATTCTGCGATTGTTCTTAAGTATGTGCACCCAGTCCGATTATAGGTTAACTGAGTCAATCACTTGTCGGTCAGGCTTATATAGGCTCCATGTACATTCCAGTCAAAAAACCAACACACTGACGACCTCAGCGCCCTCTGTCGGACTGAGCATTACATATTTTTAAAAACTATAAAGCGAAAAATATTGACAAATCAAATGAAAATAATAATAACAATAATAAATAACAATTTAAATTAAGAAAAGGAGGAAAAAAAAATTTGTTTTTCTATGGCTTTGTTAAAAATGAAGAAAGTTTTTGAACACTACTGTTGAGAGAAGAAGGAAACATTTTATTTGTTTCATTCATTGATCTTTTGAAACCCTGAAGAAGGAGGGAAAAATCCTCCGAAACGTCGGTTTGAAAGGAAAGGAGGAAAGATTCCAATAAATTACACCTTATTTTATATGTGTTAATTTTTTCTTTCCTCACTACCTCTGGGCTGCCTTCCATTACATTCAATTAATAAATAACAATTAATCCACATATCAAGAATATTATATTTTACATAGTTTGATTTTATAATACAAGGTACATCGTTTATATTATCTACTTTGCCTGCATCCCCAGGTGTACCGAGTAATAGAAAATATAATTAGAAGCCGTTTTATAAACCCGTGTGATAAAACATTAGACAAGATGTGATAAAGTTTGAATTTTATTATATAGGAACTATTATTAAACGTTTCATCCCCTTTCGTTAGTAATTTCAAATTTTATTTCAAACAAAAAAATTGAGGGTAATTCATTTCATATTAATTAACTTTTCTATTAAAATTTTTGTGACGGACATATCATTAGAGTTTTTTTTGTAAATTGGATAATCTTTATTGGCTTATCTTTTTCGAAACGCTTTTAAAATTAATTATACTTACTATTTTTTGTTTTCTATTCTTTTTTTTTTATATCTATCATTCAAAATAATATTTACGATATGCTAAAGCATACTTTTTAATATGAATGGGTTAATTTGTTTTTGTTTTTTTATTCACTCCGTTGAGAGGGTTGGGAGAGGTGAACTAGTTTCCACTCTAACCTTGGGGTAATTAATTCTTCAATTAGGGGTGGACTTTGGCAACTTCCGAGATGGACGGCTCTCTCCTGATAAACATCTTTCTATATATTTGACCCAGAACATATGTCGGGTCTATGTTAATTTTCACCTGGCAAGGCTGTCTATGGTTAATTCTAATTACGACTTGAGCCAGACGGGGTGAATTCAACCCCGAAAACCGGCCTCCATTTACATAAGGGAAAAAACGTTATTTTCTTTGGGATAAAAGTGGCCTCATCTTTCCGGAAAATAAATTACAATGCTGGATTTATTATTCATGAATTTACTAGCTTATTTTTCCCTTATTTTGCATTAAAAGTTGAACATAAATTTTTAAAATATCAATAAATTATAAAGAGGGTTACATGTAAAAGAATACTGCTAATTTTATTTTTTCTTGAGACGGAGACATTCTTTGAAAAGTCAGAGCTGCTCATTAGGGCCAGTCTTGACATTTGATTCATATACAAAAGAACGTCTCACCCCCTCAGCATCAGTTCCAAGCCTTTCTAGATATCATTAATTCAAACGGGCAAGATGCGATTTTATTTTTTTTCTACTCGTCAAGTTTTCTGCGAGATTTTTTTCCCTTAGCTGAGACGAGGGGTTGGTCGCCGTCAACCCCTTGGAAACCTGCTTCGTTTCTTACGAGGGTGGCGCGGGTAGAAAAAAAGAGTTAATATCGATCGCCGCGTTTTTTTTATTCGAGTCACCCCCACGTTTTTCCACCCTCGGCGTTTTTTTTTCATCCCTTACTCACCCAAGGGGTTGTTATAGCAACCGAGGCACATTGAAATTACTTCAAATAAAAATAGACCACTCTTTAAAGACAAAAATGTTAAGTATAGAATTGCCCAAAACCTAAAAAACAAAATATTATTTCCATTACTTAACAAAAAGAGACGGAGATTTCTATATGAAGTATTTTGTGGAAATTTTGTTTTCTTTCAAATTCAAGGTTGAGATTTCTACAGATTATATGTTTCAAGGACACCTGACTCCAAAAAAAGTAGCCACTAGAAAATACTTAGGTGTGTATATGCTACCATTTTACTTTACCATACAGGGTATTGTAATATATTGTAATAGATCGTTGAAACGATAATTATGAAATCTTGAATATTTACTAAAAAATATTTATTTAAAAAATAAAAAAATTAAAATTATTATTTAGAAGAGATACTTGATTTCAGTACTTATTTTGTTTTTGTTTTTTTAATTTCTCAAAAACAGCTCTAAAAAATTTCAGTGACCCCAGAAGAAATAGAAAGTTTTCAAAGCGCTTTTTATCACACATTTTTTTTTAATATTAATTATTTTTCTAAGCTAAGTCAAAGAAACGTTACGCTATTAGCGGAAGAACCTTTTTTTTAAAGAACTTGTAGCCCTGTGTCCATTCAATTTTTTTTATAAATAAATCCGATTTTGAAAATTTTTGAAAAAAACAAACAAACCAAAATACTGGCATAAATTAATCTAAAAAACGTGCTACCAAATAGAATAGATCCATTACAAATTATGTACAATATAATCAAAGAACAAATACATTTTGCATTCATAGAAATTCGTCCCTTTTGCTGGCTATGATCTTTTTTTAAACCATGTTGTTGGAATTTATTTATTTTTTATATAAGGATAAGCTATTAGATTTAAAAGTTGCAATTTCAGTCATATGTACTTTCGAAGTTATTTATTGACTAAACATTAATGCCAGCAGGTAAAGCAATAAAGTCTCAAATGTGCCTCAAAACCCTGCGAAGTAAACGTGTCTCTTGTTATTCTTATCGCGATACAGTGATATAAATGTGAATATAAAATACTCCATATAACACACTCGTGCTTCGCATTTTGACATATATTATATAAAATCCGTATCATTCTACCAATGTATACTTGTATGTATAATAAGATATATATATAAAAATCCAAGAACATCGTCGCTTCCGGCTGAGCTATCATTTTATTGCTGTCAAACAAATCGAAAGGAAATGGCTCTATTACAATTGAAGGGCTGCATTTGGGGGTGGTATAAAAAAGGGGGTGTTGGGCGATATTTCATATCGGAATATCGATTTTAGTTTGACACATATATTGAGAGTGAACACGCTCTCATTTCAATAAGATATAATTAGATACGAAGGCATCGCATTCTGAAGAGGCTGCCTGAAGGATACACTTCGACTCGATAACAAGGTCTCTTGACGCCCTCTTCATGCTTTTCTGAAGAGGGCTCAAACTCGGTGACATTCGTTCTACTCTCACCATAAATATTCAAAAACTTATTAAGTAGTAATTTAATTCCAATTAACATCACTTGTTATCCATAATACTAGCCATTGAACAGATCATTCTCGCTAAGGAATTCGACGATTTGGTCAGTTCAAAATCACTCTTTTAAGGTGGTCTCCTTTCAAACATGTCTCTTGAGATTTAATAAAGAAAAAAAATACTTGGTTTAAATCTCCTACAAGCTTTAATTTAGATCCCTTTGATCTTTATTTATTTTCTCCACATCTTAGTTATGTTTTTCTCTTGCTTTGTGTTCCATTTTTCTTAAGGTTTAATTTTTAATAATCAAGATAGACTCTTGCATTCTAGAAGGGAAAAGAGATTAGAAAAACTTAAGGAATATATATAAAGTTTGGACGGGAGTCGAACTTATTTAAGGAACTGGGTATTAAAGAATTCAAGGGTATCTAGATTAGGGGAAATGGATCCACCAAGAAAATTTTAGACACTAAAAGTCGTAGTTTCCACTTTCCACCAAGAGTACCGAACGTGCACCATGATTGATTGATACGGCAGCATTTATGTCATTTCTTTCACCAAGTAGATTTCTAAAGTCTAAACCAGAGGTGTCCAACCTTTTAGCTTCCCTGAGCCAAATTGGAAGAATATGAGCTGTTTACACTAACGTTAATAATAATAGCTGTTGAGCAAAAAAACGTAAAATATGTACTTAATATACTTAAGAAATTAAGCTTTTTATAAAAGTAAGAGACAAATCAGCAACATAAATTTATAGTGAGAAGTTTGCCATTGTTTTTGAGACATTAATCCGTCGATATTTGGCTCAAAGAAATTCTCAATGAATTCTCAACATGCTCATCAAATATTTTGGATCTAACTTCATTCTTTGTGTGCTTCATACTTGAAAATAGGTGCTTGAATTAACAAAATTATTTAAAAATCACTTTATGAATATCTTATTGCAAAATAACGTGTTAAATTCAAAAATTCATTACTCATAAATTAATAGCAAATTAAAATTATTGTATTTTTAGTAATATCACTGGGATTTTTAGTCGAAATTTCATAAAGTTTGTCCGCGGGTTGGACAAACCTGGTCTAAACTATAATTAAGATTCAGAATATTTCCCTAAATCCGCTCTGTTTAAAAATAGGTATTTATTTAATTCTAGTGGGTTTACAGCGCTTTTTGAAAGTTTGAATCACACTATTTTGATATGATATGCCTTATCGAACCTAACGTGCCAAGCTGATGCCTACTCGTTTACAACAGACATTTGATACAAATTAATAGTTTGGCTCGCCTAATGAATAAAGAAAAATTTTGTTTTTACAATTCTTGTGCGCAAAGGAGGGCTTGATGTCTTATTCAGTACATGAGATGCAATGCTGTGTTAGACAGTAGACTTCGTAAAGAGATTAATATCTATTCTGTTCCGTTTAACGTTAGTATTGAACCCTAAAAAGGAATTTTTTTGCTTCTGACTTGCATTCATCCAGCAAAATCGAAATATATTTTGTTTAAAATACAATTATAAATATATTTTTTAGAATTAATCAAAACCAACAAATTCACTTTCTTATTAATTTTAAGGCCCCAAATTAATTACCTAATATCATGGAACTTCGTTTTCTTTTCGTACATCCAACCAATCCACTGATCTTGTGCACAAAAGAGTAGCTTCTAAATTATTAAAACTAGAAACTTGAAATTTGGCATTTAGTTGAATTTTGATCAGCCGCAGATAATTCAATCTTCATATTCGACAAAAAATTTGAGGCACCCCTGCAACCAATATCAACAATGTCCTGATAATAAAAATATTTCGCCCTCTCTTCAATTTATGGGGTACCGATGAATAGGCCTTTTAAAATACTATTAATTAAACATACTATTTTATAATATTTATTTTGACACCAGAGTTGAGAGCTAACTTATTCTTCCGCAGTGGTTATCAACATATTTTTGATGATGGCTCTCTTTGGCGACTCATGTTTTTTCTTTGTTGTCAAATACACGAAGGTTATTTAATTATGCACTTATATTTTTTAAAAAATACCTAGTTTTAATTTTGAGTTTTTAATCTACAGATGATCGAACAATGTTAATATCATAACTTTATGCTATAGTTTGATCCCAACTTAGACTGATCAGAAATATGTAGTCTTTCGTTAGTGAACGGGGCAATAAATGCATTACTCTTATGGGAGAACGGACATTGTTTCCCCGATAACTTTTTGCCACCAGATGTCAGGAAGGGTGAATTTTCTATTCTATTACATATTATAATTATTATTCTATATAAGATTGGAGTAATTTTTGGAGACGGGCTGATAAGTGAATTAAGTGGATATCGATGAGGCAGTCCAAAAAAAAAGAAGATAATTTACACTATCTTTTTATTCATAAAACAGACGTTTCGGAGGCTATTCCCTCCTTCTTCAGGGTTTTGAAATGTCAGTGAAGGAAATCCAATGCGACATTCCCCTCTGTCTCCTCTTTCAAACAATAATATATTGTATTTCATTTTCAGCAGAATTATAATACATTATAATTCCTCTGTCTCCTCTTTCAGTGGCAGTAACAATAATATATTGTATAATTAAGTAATGGAGAGGGATTCAGCCAATGGGTAGCCTCTGCTGAATAAAAAACTCCCAATTATATTTGTACTTGAGACGTTGCGCATATCAAGTGAGAGCACACCAAGATTTATGTACCATTTTGTAATTCATATAATTTTGTATATATTATGATAAAATCCACAACAACTCTGCCTGCGGACAATTTATTTATAAAATTAATTGTGTCGCTAATACTCTCTTAGGAACTGATGATGGCATTATTTAATTAAAGCCGAAACGTTTTCTATAATTGGGAGTTTTTTATTCAGCAGAGGCTACCCATTGGCTGAATCCCTCTCCATTACTTAATTATATACATATACAGCCATCAAATTGTATCAATAATATATTGTATTTCATCTTCAGCAGAATTATAATACATTATAATACTGTGAATAGATCGTGATTTTTGCCAATAGGATGATTTGCTGTTTTAATATATTTTTCATGAAAACTGTATTAAAGTAATATTTCGATTTTGATTTCCTGTTGACCCCACTAAAAATCCTTTGGCCCTCATTGAGAACCACTGTTCTAGCGCTCTATGGAATCTTATAATAGATCCAGTCTAGCTTTTTTCTTGTTTAGTTGTTTACGTTTATTTAATATTGTAGTTTTCATATTATTTTTTCGAAAAAACAGTAAATAAATATTTAGCTCAGTCATCTTTATTTTTATTATAGTACGTAACTCTTTTAATAAAGTAGTGGAGAATTGGCTATTATTTTCCTTAAAATGTTCTTTTGATTAAATAAGTTCGAAGGCAATTGAAACTATTTCCGAAAGAAAGACAATTCCTCTGTTGACAATGAACTGTTGTCCCGGTTCTTTTAACTTGCGAAACTTTCATTTGTTTTTGTTTTAATGGAATTATTTGACGCGCACTCTCCGTGTGGAGCTGGGCTGAAGCTCCAGCCCTTTGCTTAGCAATTTTTCCTCCAAGGGCCAATGAGAATGGAGGAAATTAACCCTTCGCACAACACCCCGTAATGACCCGTCTTAAAGGCCGTCGCGAGAAGGATGCTCACTCTCATAAAGCCATCTTCAAACAATCTATATTTACTTTTACTTTTTAGAACTGGGTATCTCATTTTTTTTTTGTTTTATCTTAATTTAGCGGACCAAGTGTGGTGTTTGTTTAGTACTATCGGCAATTTTTATCGCTTCATTTTTCAAGATTAAGAGCAGTATTGGAACGGCGTCTCTTAAAATGTCCTTTTTTGAAGTAAAACTTCTTTAGCGACGTAACTGTTTGATTTTATTTTTTGTTACAATAAAAGGGAAATGACCTAATAGAGGAGAAATAGGAAACAAGCCTTGATTTTAAAATAATAATTTAAAATAAATTTTATTTATCATAAACAATTAGTGCTGGGCTGTGAGACACACGGTCGTAAAATTGATCGTTTGTACCAGGAAAAAATGATTTCCCCACATGCGCAAAGATTCTATTGGCATCTCTGGGCCAAGGAGGTCCAATTGCAGATACAATTATTAAGCACATAATATCCATTGGCTTCCAATTATAATCCAATGATCACTATTTATTTATTTATTTTGTTATACACCTATTCTTCGTGAATCTGTGACGACTGGCTAAATGGGCATTTAGTTCCCGAGGACAAGGGGGTAGAAAAAAAACACAACAATTAGTGGGTTTTAAAAGAATAATTGAAAATTGAAAATCTTAGGTAAATGTAATTTAAAAACTTAAGTTAGTTATCGACACAAGATATCCCAGAAAATTTTGATACAAGAGTCTTTGGAAGAAGCTTTTTGGTTCAGGAGTTTTCAGGTTATAAGTCATTAACTTATTTAACACAATTTTTTATTTTTAATTTTCATTATTTATCAAAAATTACAAATTTTTCAAAATTCTATATCTGTGAGAAAAGTTTATAAGTTTAATTCAGAATACTAAATATTCGATTCCTGGGCAATGTATTTTTACTTTACCATACATTGGATATGGTCAAGTATTGTAATCGTGCATGAAAAAAGTATTTTTTTTCCTTCCTTTTTTCGAAATATCTCAAAAACGGCTGAAACTATTTTGATTAAAAAAATTGAGCTAAGCCATGGCATTTCGGTCTAAAAAAAAGCTCTAATAAGTGAACATCGAAAAAATTATATTTTTCGAGTTAATAATTGTTTTGTCAAATTGTCCGTTAGTTAGTTAGTCTGTCTGGTTGTCTGGTTGTCTGGTTGTTAGTCTGTGCGTTACCAAATTTTTATGGACGAGCTAGTTCAAAAACTAGTGTGAATATCAAAACCAATTTTCACACGTAGTTTTGGGCAATTGAGATAAGAGCTGATTAGATTTTGGTGCATATCGACCCAAAATTAAGGGGTGGAGGGGAGGGGTTAAAAATTAAAAATCTAGGCCATTTGAGCAAACTCAACCGAATTTTGTATACAAAATCAGTGGACCCCCAGAAGTCTAAAAATGCAAAAACTAACCGCCCGGGGGGGGGGGTCAAAAAATGAAAATCCTCGCCATTTACCAAACTCAACCAAATTTTGTATACATAATCAGTGGGAGGTCAGAAGTATAAAAATGCAAAAACTAACCCCCCCCCCCTACATGATTATAAATAATTTTAGGGGGCAGGTTGTATGGGGAAGTCAAGTGGATGGCCACATCAGATCGTCGGCTTATTTTTTATTAATAAATAGCCGATACAGGAGTAGTGAATTTGTAAAAAAATTTAAAAATTTAAATTACTTATTATGCTGTTTACAAATGGATGGATGATAAGGGGGGAAAATGAATTTTCAGATTTAATACTACTGCCTGCCTGTCTGATACCCATAATTCAAGAACAAAAACTCTTAGAAAGTTTGATCTTGTGCTAAAATGTTTTTATTTTCAAATCAAAGATCGATTCAGATCTAGGGCTTTGTAATTTCAAAAATTCAGAGAAAAAAAATTGAATCGCTTAAAGAGCAGTTCTTGAATTGTTATAGCCAATGAGCTGATTAATATTAATAAGTGGCATATTTGTGTCAAGTTTCAGTTTTCTAACATTATCTGTTCGCTATTGGAAAATTTCGGAATCACCAAAATTTGCTGAAAAAATACCAAGTCCTAAAAATTTTCAGTTTTTCTTTCAATTTTTACTTTATTTTTTTAAATTCAGGTCTAACTTGCTCATTGAATCAATTCAGGTTAAGGTACCTACTACAGTGTTTTACAGAAAGAGTTTAAACAGTTTGTTTATCTAGAAACCGATTCTTTGAAGTCAATGTCGTATAATTATCGATTGAACAACAAGAAACGGGATATCGACTGATATTTTTACTTACTCACCAAAACACTTAAGAACAAAAGTAGAAATAAATTCAATCTTAAAGTATTGTAATAATTATTTCTGCCCTTTCGATATGCTTGTAGTATCTAAGATACCCATGGAAAATAAAATTCTTTAGTTGAAAACTAATATGGAAGGCAGCCCAAGGATAGTGAAGAAAAAAAATATTATATTTCTAAATAAGATGTATTTATTGGACTGTCATTCTCTTTTACTATTTCCTTTAAAATCAACGTTTCGGAGGATTCTTCCCTCCTTCAGGTTTTCAAAGTGTCAAACCCTGAAGAAGGAGGAAAGTGTCCCCTGAAACGTTGGTTTTAAAGGAATGACAGTCCAACAAATACATCTTGTTTGGAAATGTAATAATTTTTTCTTCACTATCTTTGGGCTGCCTTCCATTACTTTTCAACTAAAAATTCTACCAGTCCGTTTCTCTCCAAAAAGAAAATTTCTTCAAATATAAAATGCTTTCTTTACAGCATTTCCTCTGCCGCCTGACATTAATTATAAGAAATTCAGGTCAAATTTTTTTTTTCACACATCTTTAAGGAGCTTCGTAGCTCAGCAGGTGGAAAGCGATTAGATCAAAATGTTCCCTTCCCGTCATCCTTTTAATTCTTTATCTATTGATAAATAAAAAAGAAAGAAATGAGAGGAAAGTGAATCTCCTTTGCATAAAATACTTATGAATCGATTCTAGTTTTATTAAGCTTTTATGTTGAAGAATCTTAAAGTTTATAAAATATCTTCAATTGAATCATTAGATAAACAAGCTCTCAAAGAGTCAGGACCCAGAAAGGCGCTCGCAATACTTCCCCATTATATTCTATAGAATATAAATGTTTAAGTAAAAAGAATAATTTCAATTATCTTCTAAAATAGGGAGAAAAGATTTCCAACTGAGCACTGTTTTTGTTAGGTTTACCATGTGTGCGAAAATAAAGTATGGTTTACAGATGTGAATTGCAATATTACTTTTGTAATACTTAATTCCTAAAATCGAAGTGCCATAAATATACAGGTTAATAGCGAAAAAGTAGATATAGCTTACCGATAGTGTATATGTATCAACTGTTTGCTTGTCCTAGTTCTCGATTCTAGATAGAGTTAACTTTTACTATTTCTCACTTTACCATCTAATTTTATAGAAAAATGTCTAGCGAACATAATATTACGATCGGTGCTGCGTTGGTCAGGAGTATAGAGTTCGTATTCGAGGAGGAAAAGATACGAGTTCAAACCCCACTTACTGCAAAAATTTGGCCAGTTATAATCAGGGGCTTACATAATTTGGAATGAATCACTCACAAACATAAAAAATAAACACATCACATCGGATTTAGCTATGTTAAATGTACACTATTATGCCAGGCAAATATAATGTTTTTAACCGATTATTGTTAATTATGTTTTTGAGATCAATCTCTTCATAAGTATAAAATTTACTTGAGGAAAGACCTTTCTGTAACTTTAATCTATGTTTTTTCTTTGTAAGTAATTCGATTATTCACTGTAAAATAATCGTCAAAGTTTATATAATGAAATGTTTAAAATCTAAAGAACATAGATTTCTGCTCACATCCAAATCATTATTAAGTATCAATATTGTCCAAAATACTACAATGGCATTTCTACTTATGAGTTAAAATCAATAACTCCTCCCAAAGTCTCCTTTGTGCGTAGGACGAGATTCGTCGACTCCCAACACCTCTGCGCGATAATATTAGAGAATCGCCGAACCATTAATTCGGCAACACGCTTTATCTCTTCTTCAATGACTTGTAAAAACTGAACTCTCTCTATACAACTCCCTCTTTTCCGACTCTTACAATCTTCAATCCCTCAAAGTATATAGCAGAGGTTCCCAAATTGTGCGCAGCGGCGCCCCCCGGCCTTTTCACAAGTGCGCCTCGAAGCTTGATAATTAATTGAAGCAAGACATTAATTTGGCCTAACTAGACAAAAAACTAAGTGAGAAGCTAAACATTTATTTATTTTTATCTCTTACTTACGATTGGGAAAAGGTAGGGTGCCATGGAAAAATTTTAATTGAAAAAAGGCACCGCGACTCGGAAAAGTTTGAGAACCCCTGGTATATAGGGTATTTTAATAACACAATTTAATAATAATAAAAGCTAAGCACCTTTAATTTTTTTAATAAAAATTATTTGTATTAAACTTTGTATTTAATTATTTTGTATTATTACTAAATTTCAAAGTCTTGAAATTTTTTTTATAAAAAATATACACTTAACTTTGTTTGGTAAACATCGAGAATTTTTTTAAGAGAAACTCAATTTTTTTTTCTATATTATATGTAATTTTATTATAGATTTTAGTGAAAATCCTCATTTATATATTATAATATAAGCTAGGAAATTTCCCCCCAACTAATGAAGGAAACCTATATCTGGAAATTTAAAAGAAGTTAAAAGGGTTATTATTATGGAATTGAGTTAAATGAAGGCCAGTGTATTTGTCTCTAATCAGTCTTAGGATTGATGATGGGATTATTTCGAAGGGTTTCGTGCCTAATGCTTAATGTAGAACAAAAACTGTAAGCGGTCTTGGCATGTTCAAAGCACTTGTTCCCAAAGCATCCCCGAAGATTCATGTTTGCGCTGCTTTTTCTGAATGGGTGACCCTGGCACCATTTTCATCAGTGTTCACAATCCTAATCGTGTTGCGTGCATTCACATCACTTTGGAATCGATTGGAAACTCCTAAAGGGGATAGTGGGAGTTGCGACCCTATATCTTTGTTATAAACGCAACAGCTATACCTAATCCTCAAGAGTAGAGGTTTTTAAGCAGGCCAATAAAATAAGATCAAATTCTAGAATACGTTCTTTTACAAGCTTTGAAGGTGATATTAAACTTTATAGGGGGTGAATGAAAACTTTCTTTTTAAAAAATTTCGCGTAGTTCCCAAAAAACAACAACATATATAGGTATATATAAAGGAAGGATCCGTTTTTCTGCCCAATGAACATCTTGTTTTGTTCTAAACTGATGGTGAGAAGTACATGTGTCTAAAAGAATTGTTCTCTCTAAGGGGAATTTCTGTTTTTTTTTTCTTTTTTTCCTTCTATCAATGTTTGCAAGCTGGCCCTATATAGAGAAAGTCCAGTTTGATAGGCTGGTCAGGAAGGCGAAGGACAACCAGCCATACATATATAGAACATCCCTATATAAGAGAGAGATAGGATATATATATATAAGGGGGGAAACATGAAGCACCTTTCTTTATATAGGCGTCTTTACTTTGCCTCGAGGGACGTTCTAGCAATCGATTCGAAGACAAATGACAAGTGTGTGCGATGAAGATGAAGAGATGCTGGGTCCTGCAGGACCAAGGTGTCAGGCAGGATCCTTCAGGATGCCGTTTCAGCCCCGGCAATCAGTCACATGTCGCATCTGCACTTGAGAGCTGTTCATGCCCAATGGATTGGCGAAGATTGCTCACTCAGGGTTACTCCTTCCCTTGCTTTTGCCAATATCCAAAGTGAATTGGAAAATTTAAATAGCTATCTATCTATGGGGCAACATTCTTTCTAGCTTCAAGAAGATGAACCTCTCGATCCATGCTTCTTTTACTCTCGATTTGTTTTATTTATTTAACCAATCAAACGAAATTCGAGATTTTACCAAGGATTTCGAAACTCGAAAAAGAAATGATACATTATATCAGACGCTCTTTGCGAACAAAATATGTTAAAATTATTAAATCATTTATCACAAATGTATTATGTTTAAGACATTTTTTTTTAATAAACTTTGGTTTTCGGTGAGTATTAAGAGTCCAGTTCAGAGCCGTAATAAGGAGTTTTTTTGCATATTTTCTTTGGGAGATTTTAAAAAAGCTTAGATTTAAATATAGCACAAACCTAAGAGACCTAATATGTGTTCTTTTAACAAGTCTTATTCTATTTTATAGATAGACAATTTTTTTTTTTTTTTTTTTTTTTTTTTTTTTTTTAAGCCTGAACCCCGGTTAAGATCCTCCCCCAAGGTCCAGATAATTGAACTCAGCTTCGATCAATTTGCCTTAATTAATCTGCTACCCGAACTACTAAATTACTAAAATTAATATTTTATAATTATTTACTTTTTTATTATAACAAATGTTATATATTCCGATAAATAAGGTGTAATGTAGTAACTAAGCCGCTCAAGAAGCACTAAATCAATTTCCAGCCGCAAAAGTAATTTTCTCGTTAAATTAAAGACCTTCCAGCAGGTTGAAATTGAAGAGCCGCGAAATTATTATATTAAAGTAACTAATAAAAAAATTCTGCATTACAAATCAAAATCAACTAAGAATATATTTTTCGATTAGTTCCAGGCAAACAGGAGATCGACAGCTGTAAAAATATTTATATTATAAAATATAACGCTTTTCAATCGCATCAGGGAGTCTAGAGCAAGAATTTATTTATTTACTTTTTCAATAGAGATCTTTTATTTTGTGTTAGTTAAATATTTCTTCCCTATATCATCTCTGCAATTGAATTAAATATCTTACATCTTGTAATTGTAACATTGTACTTATTTTACATAATATTACAAACACCATATTACTATTACCTGCCCGACAGGTAAAGTATTAAATTCTGAATTTTTTTTTTCTTATGGTGCTTAAAATACCTAAAACAAGCATACATTTTTTCTGTTTGTGATTCTATCTCTATAGCAGTGTTTCTCAACCTTTTGTAGAGCACCCTAGAGCACTTATATTTATTTCTGGGGAAACCCCTAGCACTAAAATATGAGATATTTAATTTTTCGTCAAAATTTCAACACCATGCTACTTTTATAGCTTCCAAATATAACATACCGCCGCCGATGACGGTGATACCGTATTTTAAAAATTTGCTAGATTTTGGGTACAAAAAGCGAACATTTTAAATTACAATACCTAACATTTTTATTTTCATAAATAATATTATTATTACTTTTTTTTGTTAATGTCATTGGGCTACCCATAAGCCCCTTTCGGATGGTACAGGTTTTTTTTTACATATTCAATGTATACTCATAAATAATATTTTCATCTATTTGAAGAGCAATATTATTTCAAACGTCAATAATAATAAAACAATTTAAATGATGTTTTTATTTCGTTACTAATGTAACGTAATCGTTGTATTATAAGAAAGTTAAGGAACTTTAGAGCATCAAAAATGGTATCACTGAGTCAATAATAGTGATGTTCACCCAGGGGTTTTATTTGACTATAATACTTAGACTCTAAATTTAGTATTTTTTTCTTTACATGACAAATTTTTTGATACTACTAACCACTATTTTTTCTTTTATGGACCTCTATGAGCGGGGAACCCCAAACCTCCCTTTGCGAAACCCTGGGGTTCCGCGGAACCCAGATTGAGAAACACTGCTCTATAGAATAAGATACCCATAATAATTCAAGAACCGAAAGTCTTATAAAGCTCATTCTGGTGCTAAAATATTTATATTATCAAAACGAAGAACTAATTGTTTTTTGAACGCAAGTGGCGAACCAACAAATTTAAATATAAGTGGCGAACCAACAAGATGCAGGCCATATAGTAGATCTTGAAAGTCCCTTAACATTACTGAAGAGAAGAGGAGAAAGTGATCAAGCGAAAGGGTGAATACCTAAGTGTGCACCCAAGAATGGAAATTTAATTGGCCTGGAGAGAGCTGAGATCAGTTTCTTGAAATCATAGGGACAAACAGCGAATGGTTGGTGGTTTGGCGCTTCTCCAATATAAGTGATTAGATTTTCTTGAAAACTTCGCGCCCAAAAATGCCGAAAATCGGAAAAAATTGAATTATTTTTTAGTTTTCGAACAGTTGTATCTAAAAAGTTGAAATTTAACAGACATGATCGTGTTAATTAATACAGCACCTCTTAGTCAAGTTTTAACTTTCTAGTTCAAATGTTTGCTGTTCAAAATTTGACAAATCATAAAATTTTCGAAAATCTTACTGAGTCTTGAAACATTTTCACTATTACCTCCGATTTCTTATCATAAAATAAGATGTTTCTGTTGAAATCACTTTAGATTAATCAGAAGCGCTTTATAATAATAAAAAATTGGGTAAAATTGCGAGGTGGGTTTCACAAAAAAATGAAATAAAACAAAAATGAGTTTAGAATACTCTTGACTCCTGATGATGGACTGACAACCCGAAATATATCGAATTCTAAACTCATTTTTGTTTTATTTCATTTTTTTGTGAAACCCACCTCGCAATTTTACCCAATTTTTTATTATTATATAAAAATGTTTCACCTAGAACCAACACCTATCTCCTTAAAAGTTATAGAAGCGCTTTATTCTACCTCATGGAATGACATCACCAAAACTTTAAAATGAATTCACTAGGTTTAGAAACGTTACGGGAATATCTCATCAAATTGTCTAATCTAGATATATTTAGCAGATACTTCTTTTTAGATCAAATAAAAATCAACATCGGACAATTTCTTATTAATTTTTCATTTGTTATACCTATCTAATCTACAATCCTCATTAATATCTATTATTATTAATAGAAATATCTAAGAGATTTTTTTTTCTTCCTCTTTTTTCAGATCGATTCATAAAGCCTATTCATTATGAATTTGTTGAAATTGTATTACAAAATTTATTCCTAAAGAAGTCATTGGTTAAGAAACATATTTTATCAACGCTTTCAAATTAGATTATTAAAAATTCAAAAGTCTAAAATGAAACACTCTGACTTTTTTAATCGTGTTTTCTTTTTAATAGGATTTTTTAAATGAATTGCGCTTCCTAAGCAATTTTTTTCTCTTGAAAATATATTTATAGACTTTAGTCTTCACTTCCCCTAAAAAAGTCGATGCTGAAATGACGTCTAGCCTAAAGAAAAAAAAAGAGGAATTCTATTAGACAATATAAGAAGACAACGATAAGATGCGAGCTTGCTCGTAAAAGGCTTCTAAATTAATATTTCGTCTGGGGATGAAGAGTTTTGGGGGGTGGAAACGTCGGGGGTAATGATAGGAGCGGTCGCAGCCCTCGGGGGTGGCAATAAAAACTGCCGTGGGGTGACTCCAGAAGGGGTGAGGAAGACAGAAAAAAGAACGTAAAAAACAAGGGAGTAAAGATAACCGCATGAATAATAAAAAGAGCCAATTCTCTGTAACGAGTTTCCATTAGCTCTCTTTGGAGCAACTTTTTTTAAGCAACTGTCTTATAGCGTTGGGTGGATTTCTTTTTTTTCTTCTCTCTCTATTCTTGTATGCACAAAAAATTAATTCGCCTGGAAGCTTGTACCTTGGCCGCTAATCATCCCAAAGATAACAGAGAGAGGGTGCGAGGAACTGATTGGGAAACTGGAAACATGGATAGAGCTTCGTCGCTGCCGAAACGAATATTAGGTTTCAGGCTTCACTAATCAATTGGAATTGTACTTTATTTAAATCGAATCAGGGGACAAGTATTTTTTTTCTTTTTTAAAATTCAGAATTGTCTTGTACGACAAATGTTTGTTTAAACATCCATTTTAATCAATAATAATCCCTTGTCGAGTTGGTATAAATATTGATTTTAATTCATATTATTGAGGCTTTGTCCCATCTCAAGTTAAATGAATTGCATTCAAGCCTTCAACTGCCCATTTTCAAGTTCAAATCCCGCACACCCAGTTTAGAAATTTAACCAGATATAATCTGCACTTATTCACACTAAATAAAACATTATACTTAAATAAACATAAATGATTAAACTACTCTCTTACTAAAAAGGCCAGGTATCTGGATGTCATAAAATAATAATGAAAAAATAGTATTTTTTCTACTTGGACAAAATTTAAATTAATAAAATTTAAATTAATTGGAAATAATTTTTTAAAATATTTAAATATTATTTTAAACATTTTTTTAAATACAATTTTACTAACATTTTAATTTTTTTTTTCAATTATTATTAAAGTCAGGGACATAGGCAGGGGGGGCAGGGTTGGGGTCAGAACCCCCAAAGGCAGGGCAGGGCTTATGGGATGAACAAAGTCAATAACAAACCGTTTCTTATGGCAAATTGACAGTAATTAAATTTATTTCAAATGTTTAATCAATAATGATGTTCTTTTTTAATTTCTTGAAGTATTTATTTGTTTTAATAAAAAAAATTCCCACTAAATATTTTGCTTTTGGGTTTTCCCCCCCCCCCCCCCCCGCCATGAAAATTTTCTGGCTACGCCACTGATTAAAGTTATTTTCTTTTATTCAGAATATCCTCTGCGATGACTTTAGGGTACTAAGAGAGTATACCAGAGTTTTAGTCCCACACCAGTCATCATTTTATAACTCAAAATTATATTCTTTATAGATGGAAAATAAATACATTATGTTGCATGTCCCTGCTTAAATTCAATCTTCGGAACCAAGTAAGGCACACAATCCTGGAAACGCTGGAAAAGAGAGCAAAGAATTGAGTAAAACAAACTATTACTAAATTCTATGCTCAGTGAGATCTTATAGACCATCTGAGCATAAAAGTTTGTTTTCACCAATTTTTGCTCACTGTTTTCACTATATTTTCAGCCTGAAGAAGATTATTGCTTTGATATATTTGTTTTCCTATTTCGGTTCAATAAGTGGTAAATTATAACACTGAAAAGCCTTGTTTCATAAATAAGTCTCTTGAGATAATGTGTGGCCTTCTAAACTTTGTATTTAATATACTACTATAGTTCTTTAAATATAGTGATAATATCTAGTTAAATAAAATTGTCTTACTGTTTATCCGGACACTGAACATATTTATCAGTCCCTATTTCAAGTTGATGCTAGAAAATTGAAAAGAGCTAGAAAGTCGTGATTCTATTGAGGGATGATATTCAAGATAAACTCTTCAACACTACCCTTGAAGCAAGTTACAACTTGCAAGTGAAATAGATTTGTTTGACTATTGAAATTTGTATGTTTCTATTGTACATACTAACAATTTATTCAAATAGAAAGATCTTAAAAATAGAATTATCATTATTTTTATTAAAAGGCAATGTAATTTTACAAATGGAAAAAAAATATATCTAACTAAAAAACACTTAACATGATTTGTCATCATGTCTTAAATCAAGTAACTTGAATGCGCGATTCGCTTTTAATGCTTCATTTTCATAAATTGCTTCTTAAGCAAATTGGATCGGATGCCACGCGACAAATCTTTCACCCAGCATTTTTAAAACTCGACAAAAAAACCTTTCTAACAAATGCAATTAGGAAATTAACCAAGAAAAATGTCTTTGTTTTTGCGCCTGGAGCATAAGGGTACACGCCAATGCAAAGAGGCACATGCATACATTGATATAGAGATGAAAAAAAAACGTAATTAGTTTGAGGGTATTAAAACGCGAGGGAGCAAGAGAGAGAGGGTTTTTTCGTCAGTCTCTCTGGGGTGCAGCCCTGGGGGTGAGTGCAAATCCCTGTAGATAAAAAAAATATCCACCCCCGATATTAGACCAGTGAGTCACCCCCTGCGTCGTGGGGTAAAGCGCGAGGCGAGGGTCGCTCTTTTTTTTCTTTTTCCAACCCTTATGCTCAGGGGCTTCGCATTGTCTTTCTTGGGCCTGCTCGTGACACTCTCTACACTTGGATTAATTCAATCTGCACTACTCTATCCATTTCCACTTCTTAAGAATCTTTAATTGCCTCGTGGGCCAACATTTCTGCGTTCGCCATTCGTTTGATTAATTTTCCAAAAAAGCACTGATCAAAATTTATCATTGATACCATGTCATCTGAATACAAAATAGGGGTGCTTGAATTATACCCATTCATAAATACTAATTATATAGAAAAAAAATATTTTATTAATGATTTAAAAAATCATTGAAATTTGGATGCTATTCATTTTGGGGCGACATTTTTTGGGGTAAACTTGTCAGATTGACAATAAGCTCACGTTTTTACATAATAACCCGGAGACCATAAATTATCAAAGTTATCTGCCCGGTGTGTCCCCATTTGGGGGACAAAACCTTCGAGGTGAGAGTTAATGCTGACCGTTGGCAGCATTCAAATCTGCAAGCCCTTTGCGAAGGTCAAATTGAGAAAAGGGGAGGGCCCTCCTCCTTCTGCTTTCCAAAAAAGCTTTCAACTGCCCCTCGGATTGTCGATTTCATCTAGTTGTGTTGTGTTTGCTTTTCTGGAAAATGTTTTCATTTTTTTTTTCAATTTTAGTGATTGATTGAAGTTGATGGAATCAATTTAACCACCAAGAGGCCACACATTTCAGCTTATTTATAAAATTAAATTCTAGTTAAATAATTTTTAAAGGAGCAATCATTCGTTAGAAGGTATTTATTTTTTAAGACTTCATCAATCGGATTGGCCTTTCTCTCTCTCTCTCTTGACTGTGTCCAGGAGTCAGCTGGGAATTCAATTCCGAGGAAGCGCACGGCTGATTGCGTTAGCGTCACCTTAGGCGAGATTTGATCAAAAAAGCACTGCTTCACTTTGCTATAAAATTAATTTCTCTTCGACTTTGATCGTGTTAAGCTTTATTAAGTTTATATTCGAAAAAATTCAATTTTCTCGTTTTTTTTCTTAACAATAAATATAAAAAGAACTTGATATTCGTCGAAACATATACAGACGCTCAATTTTATACTGATTCTTTGCTAAAAGCATTTGATATATCTCAATAAAACTAAATTTTCTAATATTTCTTTTCTTCTTAAGTCACCCAAGATTGAGTCTCTTACTTTATATGCCCTAATTTGGATAAATTCATCACCTATTCTTTTAGAAAGATAAGATGTGACTCTTGATCCTTTATTCCCAAATTGTTTTATATGGCTTACTAGAAAATGATCAAATTTTGCTATAAAGTGCTCAATCGGACAATTTTTTCGGGGCCCTAAGCTTTAGCTTGGGTAGCATATACTTAAATTCTGCAGAGTACGTACCACTTTATACCTAGTAAAAATTCAATTACCCTACTCCTAAACATATACATTTTATGAATCGCACTCGACGGATCTTACTTAGTACGTTTGCCTTATATAGCTTGTTTGGAACCGACTTCAAAAAGTAATTTCATGTTCATATTTCGTCGTTTAATTGTAACTAAATAAGATAATTATTTTATACATTTTAGTGTATTTTATTTTATTTTTAACTTATTATTATTTTATATTAATTTTATTTGTAATTTATAATCAAAAGTATAATCTATAATTAATGGAACAAGGATAGATAGAAGTTCCCTTTCGAGCCCATTTTAAGGAAAGCGAATTTCCTAGCGAGCGTTCACTTCCGTTTCCAAATTCTTGTAAAGTCGTTAAATTGAAGTGAGTGAGTTGGGAACTGGGATGGCAGCTGCCCGTCCGTCGCTTTAACTCGGAAGAAACAACCCCGTTAGTCCCACCTCCCAAATCACTCGTATCATTCCATTAGGATCCAATTCCCTTTTTTTTCTTTTTTTAATATAATTTATTTTTAAAGTTTCTCTTACATCTTCAAATAAATAGAATTTTGTCAAAATATTTAACTTATTTCTAATGGTCATTTATTCTTAAATTTATTTTTATAGGAAAGATGGTTATTAGCAAAAAGTATTTTGAAAATAATGTAATATTAATTATTAAAATTCCATCCAAAACACTTCTGTGAAAATACAGGCCAATTTCTAAAAAGTGTGAAATCTAGGAGGCAGCCAAGTTAAATTCGCCAAGAATAAATAAGTTGAGAAAATAATACTATGAATTAAAATTCATTCTTTCTATTTTAAATGACAATCTAGATTTATGGATTCTAAATTTATAATTGAAATTATTTTCAGGTAATTTGGCTGTCACGCATTATGCCGTTAGGGTAAATTAATCAATCAAGTTTCATGAAAATAATTTAAATTACAAATTTAGAATCTATGAATCTAGATTGATATTCAAAAAGGAATTAATGCATTTTAATTGAAAGTACTATTTTTGACCTCTAGATTTCACTACTTTTCGAATTTGACCAGTTTTTTCACAGAAGTGTTTTGGATGGGATTTTTCTTCTGTTTGTAAGCTAATATGTACCTTTTATTTTTATTTTTATTTTTTGAGGGGGAGGGGATTTACTCTACAAATTTTGCCTCTTCATTTTAGGGGTTAAAGGTAGTAAATTTTTGTGATAAATTTTCTCCTTTATTAATCCTTCAAACTCTACAAAATTGCAAAATTTTAGCATCCTAAGGTTATTAGGTTATTACATATTTAAAAATGATGAAAATTTACCATACAATCTTAAATGGAAGTAGGTGTACACGATTTTAGGTCGCGGTTCACCCCTCGTAAGTACCTACGGTATAGGTTTTAACCTGTCCGTGATTCAGTCAGTCAGTGGGTTTCTCAGGTCCATATCTCAGAATCTATTTATGCTCTATTATTGAAATTTGGTACTCTCTACAAGATAGATTACATAATTACATGTGTATAATTTCAGCTTTGTATCTCAAATGGGCTCTCAACCGCGGGGAAATCAAAACTGACTCGAAATTGTTCGTGTAAATAGCGAACAGCGTGTGTACAGCCAATGCTCGAACTTGGCCTGCGGACTCTGTGCGCTATGATATTTTACTACATAAAAAAAGCTTAAATAAATATTTTATCGTTATTAAAGTTTATCATCAATTAATTTACAATTTAAAAATTGCTTTAATGATGTGACCTACTAATGGCCAATCTAACTAGAAGGATATAAAAATGTTCAAAGTTGGCGTTTCATATATTTTTACTAACAAGTGCAATTATCCTCTAGCTGAGAATAAATCTGCCAAGAATTTGTCAGTTTCATTATGAAAGTTATAACTAGCTACTATTGGTCATAGATATTTGACGTCATTAGAATAAAAAAAGGCAAGTATTTTCGCCTACGTAAATTTTATTTTTTTATTTTTTTTTATTAGTAGTTTGTTGTTGACAACTGAAAAGGTTAGTCATATTTGTGTGTGTTCTTCGATTTTTGACTTTTGAAAAAAAATGGATCAAAGAATATGTATTAAATTTTGCGTTAAAAAGGAATAAAGTGCTCCAAGGCACTTGAAATGTTGACGAGTCCACTTTGTCTCAAAAAAATGTTTATAAGTGGTACAAGCGCTTTACAGAAGGCCGAGAAGATGTTGATGACGATGAGCGTCCTAGAGTTGCAACTACGTCAACAAGTGAAGAAAACATTGAAACAGTGAAAAAAATTGTTTTGGAAAATCGTCGAATCACTATTAGGGAAGTTGCAGAGGATGGCTTATCAATCGGCTCATGCCATGCAATTTTCTGGGCATGAAACGTGGGGCAGCGAAGTTTGTTCCAAAATTGCTAAATTTTGAGCAAAAGCAACGTCACATCAGTATCGCTCAGGAGTTGTTGAATGACGTCAACGACGATCCAGGTTTGCTCAAAAGGGTCATACTACATACTAACTGGTGACGAAATGTGGGTATATGGTTATGACGTCGAAACCAAGGTCCAATCATCCCAATGGAAACGGCCAGATGGGCCAAGACCGAAAAAAGCACGCCAAGTTCGATCAAATGAGAAGGTTTTGCTCACTGTTTTCTTCGATTACAATGGCGTGGTGCATCATGAGTTCTTGCCAACAGTTCGTATGGCTAATAAGGAATACTTACTTAATAAGTTATGCAACGTTTGCGTGAAGCAATACGGCTCAAACGATCGGAATTGTGGAAAAAAATCATGGATTCTGCATCACGATAATGCACCAGCTCACACATCACTGCTTATTCGTGATTTTTTGGCCAAAAACAACACACTAATCATTCAACCACCTTATTCACCAGATTTGGCTCCCTGCGACTTTTTCCTATTCCCAAAACTGAAGAGACCAAAGTGTTTTGCCACAATTGATGAGATAAAGTCAGAATCGAAGAACGAGCTGATGGCCATACCGAAAAGCGCATTTCAGAAGTGCTTCGAGGAATGGAAGAAGCGCTGGCATAAGTGCATTATATCTGAGGGGGATTACTTTGAAGGGGACAAAATGGATATTGATGAATAAATAAATACTTTTCAAAAAATTCAAACTTCACCTTTTCTTTTGAACAAACCTCGTAATCTAAAATCTAGACACAGAAATAAGACCAATTTTAATAATAGATCTTAGCGATTATATATTATTATTATTTTATATGTTAGAAGGATTTGCCCCCTCAGAAGTTGAACCCGAGTGCCCGGAAAGCAGGCTTGGCACTCGGGTTCAACTTCCGAGGTAGTGAATTCTTCTGACATATAAAACAAACATATGCTAAAATCTAAAATTAAAATTGACATTCTTTCTTTGTCTAGATTTTAAAATATTTATATCTTAGCATAGATACATTTAAAAATTAATTCCTCATAAATTAATCTAGTATTTTACTACTTTCAGTCAATACTTTTTTGTGACAAATGTATTTATTGAATGATTTCATTTCTACTCTCTTAAATATCTACAATAATAGATTTTGATTTCCCAATCATTTTCCGAAATTATATGCATTATAAATTGTAATATTATACTTTAAATACACCATACACCTTAAACTTCTTGCGATAGAAAAGAAAGAAGCCTGTTGAATTAGTCAATTATTGAATTATGCTTGTGTCAAAGAAATCGTAGAAGCTTCGTAAATCCTCATGAAAGTTCTCTTAATCTCCGAAAAACATCTTTTTGTAAACGAGTAAATTACTAAAGAAAGAATTACTATATTATTATGACTAATGTAAAACATGTATTTTAAAATTAAAGATTATGACAATTTGAATGATTTTTTTAATTAATACATTTTCTTAGATTATTATTATTATTATTAATATATGCTACATTGGGAGGGCGTAGTCGAAGTATAGCGTTCGGGATTTCCTAGTCCCGAGTTTAAGTAAAATCTTCGGGCTACATTTTGGCTACTACACTTTTTACTTTGCCACACGAGGTATGGTGAATTAAATATTATAATCGTGAAAAAATGTTTTTTATGCATCGTATTTTCGAAATATCTCAAAAACTAAAATAATATATAATATGTATCTATGGAAGTCAGCCCAAGAATAAATTTATTATAAAGTCATTTTTGAAGAAGGAGAGATCTTCCGAAACGTCGGTTTTTAAGAAGATAAAAATGTCTTTCCAATAAATTTATTTTATTAGGAATTTTATTTTTTCATTATTCTTGGACTGCCTTCCACCCATCCATCCATATTTATATTTGGAATAAATATGTATATGTTAATTTTTTGCATCAAGCAGAGAACAACCTCAGTGATTTCTCTTTAACCCAGGGATCCATCCTGGGACCTCTAATATTTTCTTTATTTATTAATGATAATATCTCCTCTTCTCTTTCTAGCTGTAATCATCACCTATTTGCCGATGATTTTCAGTTTTATGCTCACTGCTTGCCCAACCAAGTTGTGCAGTCTATTTCATTAATTAACCTAGAGCTTCTGTCACTTTCTTCCTGGGCCATAAATAATTTAATCTCTGTTAATCCTTTAAAATCGCAGCCTATTATCTTATTCAAAGAATGCCTGCCTACTATCTTACTACCTCATATTCTCTACAATGACAATATTATTCCATTCACTTGCTCAGCTAAGAATCTAGGTTTGACTATTCCGTGCAATTTATCTTGGAAAGTTCAAACAAATAATATACACCAATACCTCGCTTTGCGTCGTTTCGTTTTGTGTTTTTTCGATGTTGCGTCGCTGCTTAATTAGTACTAATTTTCACTGTGCGTCGTTAGATTTTCGAGGTTGCGTTGTTTTAGGTTCGAGTCTTTAATTATTTTTTTTTGAAATTTTCTTTTTTTTTTCTAAAAGATGGCACCACTTTTGTTTCTAATTGCGCCATGCCATCTACATAAATGAATTGCTAGCCTCGCACAACCAAGAATTCTCTAATGAAGAACTATTGCAACTGGATTTGCAATTTGCTAATGAAGAAGATGACAGTGACTGTTCAATAGAAATCTCCGAAGAACAAAATTTAACCTCCAAACAAATTTCCAAAGCGATGTGTTTGATTGACGATGCTATGGAGATTTTTTTTAAAAACGATCCTGACAGCGGAAGGAGTTTTAAAGTGTCCCAGGCGGTAGCTACGAATATCAATTGCTACAAGGAAATTTATTTTACGTTGAAAAAAAAGCTGTTCAGCAAACATTGGACCAATTTTTTGTGAAAGAAAGCCGACTTACGACAACAGCCACTATGGACTCATCAGACAGTGATTAATTTTAATTTTGTTTTTCATAAATTAATTGAATAGTTTATTTTGTTTTAATTGAATACGTTTTTTTGTTCTTTGTATGTATGTAATAAAATTTTATATTATTTTTGTTTTTTAAATGTTTACTTTGTTCAATTTTCTTTTTAAAAAGTAGTATTTTCGTAACCCTGGAACCTTCGATCTTTACATGGTTTGCTTTAAAAAATATTAATTCACTTTGCGTCGTTTTTCAATTTGCGTCGTGTTTTTTTGGAACGTAACCCCGACGCAAAGTGAGGTATGGGTGTATGCCGTAGTGTTTATGGGGCCCTTCACTCACTGAAGCGACTCTCATATTTCACGCCATATAATCTTCGTCTCAATTTAAGTAACTCTTTATTAGCACCCGTTTTCCAGTACAACGACATAATCTTTTCGAATTCCCTCGATAGTAAATCGGGCAAAAGACTAGAAATAGCTTTGAATTCATGCGCCCGCTATGTCTTAAATCAAAAAGCACGTAGCCATCTTTCGGACCAGGATAAAAAAACTCATTTAAAACACACATCTTTCTAAATTTTACGCTTGGCGGTGTTGTGTGATTATTTATAAGCTATATTCTGATAAATTCATTTGCCCGTCTTACTTAGAAAATCTATTTCTCGTCGGTCGCTCCACCAGGAAGAGAACGCTAGTGCAGGCGCAATATAAAACTAAGCACTTCTTTCATTCCTTCAAATTGGCGACCGAGAAGATTATGTGATTTAGTTATATCTAATTCATGTTGAATTTTTTTTCCAAAACTTTAGATTTAGAGGACATAATAAATGAATTTGCACTTCAACATAAAAAAAAATGTGATATTCCCCAAGACCCCCCTCCCCTAAAAGCCTCACATAATCAAGGGACATACGCTCTACACGCTCAGAAGTTTAGTCAATAACCACTACAAGACACATTGTCCCTCTTCATTCACAAATATTTATACTTATTTAAATATAATCTTATGTACATTTAACAAATATAATGTATGCACATTTAAATAATAACAGAAAATAAAAATATATAAATTGAAAAAATTTGTCACAATTAAGAAATTATATCTAGTACTTGAGATAACCGCTAATTCTATATCTACTAGTAATATATGTAGAATATTCTATTTTTTTCTTAAAATTGATTGGCGCTAGGTTCCTTTTGGTTTCGTGGATTTTTCTAAAGAATAGCTGCAAAAACTACTTGAATGTTACTTTAGAAAATATAAATTTCGTCTTGTATTTAAAAACAGATGGTAAATTTGATTGAATTTAAGCAAAACTCACATTTCCCTTAAGATACACGTAGAAGAGTGCTAATCCAATATCAATCAACGGTCTCAAAAAATATTATAAAGAAAATTTGTTGATAATTTAAACCGAAAAAAATCTTGACCAGAAGAATATAAAATCTCTCGTTAAATTTGAAGTGTAATCAAAAATTTCACTAATTTAAATTTTTTATCTAATAAATAATATAAATTTCCATTATATTTAATTAATAATAATTACCAGTAAATTTCTCACATTGGATATTGATTATCTCCATATCTAATAAACTAAATGTAAAATACCATAGATTTTTGTGGATATACATTTATATAATATAGCGTTAAAGTTAAATGATTTCGAGGTGGGGGCTGGGTCACATCTGCTTTAGAAAAATGAGTGGTCTATTACTATTGTTTGAGTGGAAAAACATCATCGATTCATTGATAGATTTTATTTTCCAAAAACAATTTCTCTACCAAAAGATGATTTTATTTATTAAAAAAAAAGATGACTAGCAAAAACTATTTGATTTCACTTATGGGATGAATTATTTATCTGTATTAAACAATACCTCGGAGATTGATTGCCCAACAGAATTTAATCCATCTCTCGTTTTACAAAAGCGTTTCAGTGTCCCTCTCTATTATCCAGTGAATAAAAAGTGTTATTTGATACATTTCATATTTGGATTGCATAGCTTTTGGGGTTGAACCTAGAGAGTCCCGTTATATTAGCTTAGCCTAGATAAATTGGGCATAATACAGATTTTGTTTTTTTGCGCTAAGTTTTATCCTTAACATGAAATAGAAAAACATTATATATTTAGGCTCAGCCCCCTCTGCTGAAATCAAAATAACAAAAATGTAATAAATCCACTAATCTAATTAATAAATATATTTTATAATTTTATTTAAAATTGTTTACATTCGAAAGTTTATAGTTTATTATACCTATACCATTTTTTACAATTTTATTCAAATATAAAGTTTGCATCCTTCCCGAAAAAATTCTGCGAAAACTTTCGAGACATCAAGATATTTTCTAGACATCTTAAAGATACCATAAAGGCAATAATAAAAGTTCTTCTAGAGCGAACGTGATATCTGGGTAAAGGATGATCGTGGAATGCTAGTTCTGGTCTCGAAATGTTTCAAAACAAAAAATTGATTAGATTTTGGACTTTCTAGCTTCAGAACTTGGGGTTCAAAGTCCAATTGTTACATGGGGAGATATCGAACCATTGTGGCCAAGTGATGAGTTGAAATTAAGGAAGTGTATTAATAAAGGCACTTGTGTGCTAAGTTTCAGTTTTCTGCTCTAACCGTTCGTTGTCAAAAAATTTCTGAATCACTAAAATTTGCGGAAAGCGTACCGAATCTTGAAAAAGTGAATTTTCTCCATCAATTTTAAAACTTTTAAGTTAAATTATGACTTATGTTGAACTACCTTTTTAAATTGTTTTCTTAAAAATTCTAGTATAGTTTATTGATCAATTAGGTACTAAGCAAAAAAACTTAATTTTTAATTAAAACTATTTATGTCGCTTTGAATATAAAATTAGCGCTAATCTACACTGGCTTTGTGAATCTAAGTCAGGGGTGTCCAACCCGTGGGCCGCACACGGTCAACCACTGTAATGAACGACATAAAATTATAAACTTCCTTAAAACATTGAGATTTTTATGTACATACTGGAAAACATATCTGATACAATTTTAATTAGATTTTTTTCTAAAAAATAAGAAGAAATTGAAAAATCTCCCAAAAAGTTAAGAAAAAAGGCAGATTCACTAAAAGAAAAATTATAAGCTCAACCATCAAGTAAAAAAAATAATTAAGTTTCGAATATTTAAAAATTAATCTTTATCTCATATTTCTATTTACTAAAATACTGGTAGGTATTTATTAGTTCAGTAATTCAAACTTTTCGAAGTGCTAATTGATTTAAAAACAAAATCCCGAAGGAAAAGAACTCAAATATTGTTATGCTATGCCATTTTTGCTTCTTTGTCATGGTGGATATCGTTATTCTACATTATTAACTTTCTTTTTTTATTAACAAATATCAATAGAATTAGTATATATCTGCGGCCCGAGACAATTTTTTTTTGCAAATGTGGCCCGTGTAGGCCAAAAGATTGGACACTCCATATCTAAGTGATAGATTCTATCATTGTAATATATTAATAGTTATGTAGAATAAGTAAAAGAATGTACTTGGAAGATGTATACGAAGCCATAGCCAGAGGGAAGGCATGTAAACATACAAATCCTTCCCTCAAAATTTTGTAAAATAATGCATTAACCCTAATTATAAAAACGAGTGTTAACGATCTGAAGTTTGTAAGACTCGGAAAGCTGGAAGAAGATAAATTGGTTCGGCCCTTCTCCAATTTGATAGTTTAGTGTAGTGGGAATCGGCAAACCGCGTACTAAGCATAGAGCAAGCTTTCAGAGAAATTATTAACTTCATTTCAACGGTGCAAATATGATATCTATAAAAAAGAAAGAAAGCAGGTGAACTTTTATTTGTCTTCGGGTATCAGTAGTAAGAAGAGCGAAACCACCTTGAATCTAATTGTATAAGTATATATTTTCTCCCGGGAGTCGCAGTAATGAATTCACTCGAAATTTTATTTTTTGTCTTATTCTTGTTTAGAAATGTCTGAAACATAGAGAAAATCATTTTAAATCATAGGTACTTTTTTCTGATTTTCAGTCATTCAGTGAGTCCGCTACCCTCAAAGTACGGAAATAAGTTATTGAAAGTTCATACAGATTCCAGAATATTTGTATGTTCAAAACGAAAAAATAATTAGATTTTTGACTTTCCGACTTCAGAACTTCTAGTTCTAAATAATAAAATTATAAATCAAATTATTATATGGGTAGCTATCAGCCATTTGATATGGTTGGAGTTAAAATATGATATATAAGTTTGCAATAATAAATTGCATCTCGATATGCCAATTTTCAATTTTCTAGCTCAAACTCTTCTCCCTAAAAAAGAGCTTACTGAGTTTGAAACTGTTCTACTTTTTTTTTTAATTTAAATTTCGGTGAACCAGAAAATGATATGCCAATTATTTTAGTCGCAAAAGTAAACAAACTGATGGCATTTATTAATGACGGAAATTTTATATTGGACAGACATTCGGGATATTAATTTACACAGCAAGCATAAGACACGCTCTTTGATATATTCTTTATAAATTAAACAAAACAACTTTTGTACTCTAGGCAAAAAACTTTAATATTGAAAATATTTTTTCTTACCGAAAGTAGAAGAGTTGTTGAAGGAGAAATCACTGATCAATCATCAAGCAGAGGAAAACCTCATTGATTAACTCTTTTTTTTGTTAATTTTAATTGAATATTTTTTCATTGAAATAGTATTTAAACTTCCGAAGAGTCATCAGTAAAAATATAAATATCAATTTGTTCCCGATCGGCGAATAATCCAATTTAATTACGCTAACTGTTTGGGATGGCATATTAAAACGATAAAACGTGATCGGAACCAAGGGATATTCCGGGTTGCATGCAAATGTCTCTCGGAACTAATCAGACCCACCCCAAGCATCCCTTACATCGCCTTCCCCCTTGAATCCCGATCCCAATCCCATTCTGGAACGAATCACACTTTCTGAAATAGAGAGAGAAAGGGAAACGCGCGATACATATATATCGCAATATATTAGGTGTTGACTTCGTGAATAGAGCTTGCAAGTTTCGTATTTTTATCATTTATATATATTTTTTTTTTATGATCTTTTTTTTCATCCCCGAAATTTACGTCACTGCGCATGAGTTAAAACGCTCGCTTTCTCTTTTTATGTATGTTTAGAAGGTAAAGAACAACGAAAACCGAACTCATCATTCGTTTATTAACCGGTCTATGGTTGGCACACGTTTCCCCGTGTGTGTATTTTTCATTCTTTTTTTTTAAACGAACGTGAAACAACCCCATCATAAAAATGACACCAAAGGGGAAGAGGTTTGAGGCCGTTAAGAAAAAAACGCCTACGCCTTTCACCCCAACACTTCAATCGACACAGAATTGTTGAACTGTCTGAGAATTGTAAAACTAAACAGTCGCCACTTATGATTTTACAACATCTCATTGGGACTCCGGTTGTTTATATGAACTTGACAACTTACACTCACCAATTTTTATTTACTCGTTTTAGACAAAAATCTGGTGCTTGTTTTATGTGAAGGGTGAATTTTTTTCATCTCTTGTCACCAGGAAAAAACCTTTCTAGCCCTTTTACTCATTAGTAAATCATCTCGGCTCACTTTTGTTAAATAAATATTTTTCTCGAAAATAAACGAAAACTTGAAGATATTATAAGAAACAAAAGTTAAAATAAAAAAAAAAAATTGCGAAATAATTTTAAAATTGAAGGAATGCTGTTAGTGTAGATATGTCTGTCTGTCTACCCGTTTGTCAACATGTAACTATTAAAATAAATAAGACACAAACTTTGTATTTGCAAGTTATGGATATTTATTTTCCACAAAATCAATAATCGTATTATGTAGAATTGTTTTATTTTGGAGATAGTTAAATTTTTCGTATGGTCAAAAATAAAAAAAAAATATTTTTTTATCATAGGGTGAAGAGTAAGTATCCCTTTGAAGATTTATTAAAATATATTAATTAGAATTAGGCTATGATTTTAAATTTAATTCACCTACAAATTAAAACGGTGTGGGATGGCCTTTAGTTAGCTTTTGTACCTATTCAATCTTGTAAAGTACTTAACTTGAAAAATTATATTTTTCTTCTTTTATAATTTTACTATAAAAATGGGAAGTCCGGCCTCAAAACTTTTTACTAATATTACTCGTACATACCAGTAATTGTAATCTTGCAACATATTTTATACTAATACGTATATAATTAATACAAGAAAAAAGTAAAGTTACAATTTATTTTTATATTTTTCCAGTGTGTTAATGTGATTTTACCAATAGAATATAGTATTTTTACTTTACCCAATGCGAAGCATGGGGAAAGTATTGTATTTGGTCTCGCGGCAAGCGCGACTTCAAAGGGTCCTCAGGTAAAGACTACGGAACCCATGAACTCAATTAAAATCACAAATTGTAGTATTCAATTAGGTTGAATTTTAGCACGTGACGGTTTTGCCAAAAATTGCATGGGGTCTCGTCGAGAGGTCAAAAAGTGTGATTTTTTCATTTAGTGCGTGCAATTGGCTCACAAACATAAGTACTTTATTTCGGTACTTTTTTAGTTTTTTCTAAATATCTTGAAAATGACTTAACCAATTTTGATGAAATTTAATATCTTAATTAAGTACCTTGGGGACCACAAAAAAGGTTAAATAAAGATTTTAGTAAAATTATATTTTAAAGTACTTTACTCTAGAGTGAGATAGTACTTTTTAAAATTCTTTAAAATTTATTCATTTGATCGTTTTATATAGCTCATTTAACCTAACTTAAGTAAGAGTGGATAGGCTTCTCTATGTGAAATGCTAAAAATTTGGGAGGAAATTTTATAAGTAACCATAGCAACAGCGTTGTTTTCTTATCCGTTACCTTTGCTGAAGACATAGAGAAATCGACTTAAAATCAAAAACAACGATTGATTCTCAACTAGTACTTGAGGAATAACCATTCTATATTGGATTTTTGACGTTTCGGTTTTTATTGGTAACCATTTCTGAAGACATAGAGGAATTGGCTTAAAATCAAAAATAGCGATTGATTCCGATCTAATACTTGAGGAATTACAATTCTACATTGAATTTTGACATTTCGGTTATTATTGGTAACTATTGCTGAAGACATTGAGGAATCGAGTTAAAATCAAAAATAGTGATCGATTCTCATCTAATACTTAAGGAATAACAATTCTACATTAGGTTTTTGACGTTTCGATTATTATTGCTAGCCATTGCTGAAGACATGGAGGAATCGAGTTAAAATCAAAAATAGTGATTGATTCTTATCTACTTCTAGAGGAATAACCTTATTGCATTCCATTTTTGATGTTTTGACTATTAATGGCAACCTCTACTGAAAACGTGGAAGAATCGACTTAAAATCAAAAAGACTAAATTCTTTTTTGGTAAACAACTCAAGCTTGATTTGTTTGATTTTAAGTCGATTCTTCCACGTTTTCAGTAGAGGTTGCCATTAATAGTCAAAACACCATAAATGGAATGCAATAAGGTTATTCCTCTAGTAGTAGATAAGAATCAATCGTTATTTTTGATTTTAAGTCGATTCCTCCATGTCTTCAGCAATGGTTACCAATAATAATCGAAACGTCAAAAATCTAATGTAGAATTGTTATTCATCGACTATTAAATGAGAATAGATCATTATTTTTGAATTAAAGTCAACATGAACTGCAAATCGCAAGTGATATCTGATTAATAATAAAGGAATAAAAATATTGATATTTCAAATGAATTTGGATAAAGTTTAGCAACGATCCGTTGCAGTTTATTTTTTACTATACGTAATCTTGTAAATTTCCTATCTATTGAAAATATATAGTAAATTTACAATTTTTTTAACAGTGAATGATAAATAAGATTAATTTGATATCTCAAGTATTTTGGAAGATATATAAGGTACAGAATTCTTATAGTATGCGAGCCCAACCCGCACTTGGATGGCTTATTTATTGATTCTACCGACTGTCTTGACCTGTTGGTAGCATCAAAGTTTTATTAAAATGTATTGTAAATAAAAATTTTCCATAAATTAAATAAAAATAAAAATTCCAGTAGAGTGGGGAGGAGTGCTTCATTCCACGTTATTCCGGTCACTTGACTCTCATACATATTATATTATCAACTACACAATATTCTTGAAGATTAAAATTGAACAACTGTTTGCTTTTGAAGGGATTATCTACTTTTATTTTCATTCTTACAAATATTACTTATTTCTGAAATAAATCACTGGTACTAAGAAATGTGATTACCTGTTATTTTCCCAAATATTATGTTCTTGTTTCTTATTTGTTATTTGTAAGAAAAGAAAGAGGATTGGCTTCCTTTTGAGGGTTCCTCTTTTCTAAAAAACCAATGGAAATCGATTAGGTATTATAGAATCGTAAAATTGGCAAACGATACTACTATATAAATTGAATTATTTCTGAATGCATTCACATATACTTACTCTTTAAATATGACTATAATTAGCAGAGTTTATGAAAATTATATTTATTTTTTCATTTTCATATATGTAATAATATACAACCTATATTATAATTTTTGCTTCTGAATTTTTTCGAGTCTTTATGACTAAAGATATTATGATAAGATTGTATAGCTCAAGAATCTGGAGTAGTGCGTTAATATGACGCTAAAACTATTAGATGAAATTTTGTCTCTCACGATGTGTTTGAGTTGGAAAAAAATAAAAAAATTTTTTTTTTTTATTTGATTATTTATCACTTAGATTTTTCAATTGCCCTAATTCTATTTTGAAAATTAGCTGAGCAAGGTGGCCAAGTCAAGATCCACTTTCAAAACTCACAACGCAGTCTCAAGGTACAGGTATTTTAAAATTTAAATAAAGACAACGTTATATTGTCAAATGAAAAAAAAAATTGTTTGTCTGAAACCCGTTATATAGTAACGCAAGAGTGGAAGATAGCAAAAAGTTCGTCCTAGTGTCAAAATGTTTATATTTCTAAAATAAAGAATTGATTGTATTATGAACATTCTAATTTATTTCCTCTTGTATATATAGCTAAGTTGGATCCTATTATTGTCGCTACAAAGTCTGTTTCTCTGTCCAAGCATTGTAGCTTGTAAACTAAATAAGTTACAAACTTGAAATTTACAACTTAGATGTATTTATGTTCCTCGAAATCAAAAATCCTACCTACTAAAATATGAATCGAATAATTATTTAGGAGGGAATCGGAATTAATGTCAAAGGGTCAAAAATATAATATATTTTTTAACATGATGTATGAAGCAAACTTGTAAAGATGTCTTTAAGTACAATTAGAGTTAATTTTTAAAATTAATTTCACTTTAAAATCATGGTGTATTAAACCGAAAATGGCCAGTTTGTGGTGACTTTTGGACCTGACGGGGTTTAGAACTGCCTTAACTTAAGATTATGAAAAGATTCCACAAATTATGTCATTTTTCCTTAACAACGATAAATAAGAACCCGCAAGTATTTTGGAAGTTATAACTTAAGACAGGGCTGTCCAATCCGTGGCCCGCGGGCCGCATGTGGCCCAACATAAAATCATAAACTTCCTTAAAACATTGAGATTTATGTGTAGAGATATATTTATTTCCTTTTTAGAAATATGAATGTACATTTGTATAATATGTGAAGCTTTTTTCAAGAATGAAATTCACTAAAAACAAACTTATAAGCTCAACTATTTATAAAATAAAAAAAAAAAAATATATAAAAAAATAATGAAGTTTCGAATATTTAAAAATTCTTCTACTTCTCGTATTTTAATTTTCTAAAATACTTAATATTTCAGTAATTTATATGCTACGACACTAACCAAGTCTATAGTTATATCATTCTAGTACAAGGAGACAAGGAATTGGGGTTTTCTAGAACAATCACAATTAATTGATGATTTCTCTCTTGCACTAAAACTTGTCAGGACTTGTCTTTTAGATCTTACGTGTCAATAGATAATGGATAGTCATGGATTATTAAATCCGTGACCCTTTTAAAAAATAAATTATCATTCCTCATATCCTTCTTTAATCCCATTCGATTTAAACCAGGGCTGTCCAAACCGTGGGTCAATATAAAGAGATAAAATTCCTTGAAACATTGAGATTTATTTGTAGCACAATAATTTGGCCTGATAAATTTTTTCTCTAAAATAAGAAATCTGAAAATCTATTGTAAGTTTTCGAAAATAAAAGTGCTAATTTAAAATTTTGAATCTGAAACTAGATTTCAAGATTTCCTAAACAAGAATCATCATTTTGGTCTATTTTCGACTCCATTTTCATTAGAAATATATTTTACTTGCAAACTTTCTGAATGAATGTTCTAGAACAACAATCAGATACCGATCTGAAAGAAAAATTGAATATTGTCTCTTTATTAGAATTTTATATTAATTATCTAGCCAGGAAAAAATATAAACAAATACTAATACATAAATCACTTTTTGTAAGAATGTAGGTATATTTTCATATACGAGAAGCTATTTTCAAGTATAAAATTTACAAAAAGTAAAATTAGAAGCTAAAAAAAATAATAAAGTTCTTATTTTCTACATTATTAACTATATTTTTTAAATAACAAATATCAATAGAATTATAATATTTTATCCGCGGTCCGAGACAATTTTTTTTGAAATATGACCCGTGTAAGCCAAAAGGTTGGCCAACCCCTGAGTTAAGGTATCCGAGTCCCACTTGACAGGCTTATTTCTTTAATTTTAATGTTAGATTAATATTAAGCCGTCGTAAGGGAAATTTATGTGATGTAGTCACATTCTTGGCCAATGGAGGATCAAGTCAAACGGTAAAATAACGGGGCCCTCAAAATCAATTAAATAAAAAAAGAAAAACAAATTCTGAACCATGATCGATTATATCCAACTTTTGGTACTTATATAACAAAACATTTATTTTTTTTCAAATAATTTTTCATAATATATATTATAAATTAGTTCATTTGGATTGTTGAAACAAACAATCCTTATTTAGAAGGGAGTTAAAAAAATCGAGGTGTTGTTACGTTTCTAAAATTGAATACTAGTGTTATAAAACAATGTTTAAGAAAACACTTTAACACAAACGGCCTTTTTTGGGGCTCCTTACAAGCCCCCCCCCCCCCCCCTCTCATTCCGCTTACCATATAATCCGCCAATGCTCTTCCGAAGCCCACCTTCAGAGGGCATCTTGCTGGCTAGGAGGCTTAGCCCCCTGGACTACGCAGTGGGTTTTAAAATAATAATTTAAATTTCCTAATTTTAATACATTTTATTTGTCATGAACTATTAGAGGGTTTTAAAATTAACAAAATCACGTCGGCGTAGCCGATTATATAAGTATAGATATTTAAATAATGATGTATTGTATATTTATTTGTAGAAAATAACAAGAAAAATCTCTTTAATGAATTGCCGCCAAGCAAAACCAGCTTGAAATAACGAAATGGATAAAATTTTAATCATATTATTCCCACAGGATTTCAAAATTGAAAACGTTAACGAACAATATTTTCTTCTGTTTTTTTTTCTTTCTCTTTTCATTTGTTTCTCTCTCTTTATATATATTTTTTTATTATATCTTTTTTCTTTCTAGATATAAACGTATCTTTTACTGAGACATTTACATCGCGTAAAACGAGTGTAGTAGTGAATGTGAGAGCGATCGTCACTTGCAACACAATGAGTGACTTTGTCAAGAAACAAAGGCGAATGTAACTCACACCCTGTGAAATTTAAGACGAGACTCAATCGAATGACAATCAGTTTGACGGCTCACAAATTATCAACTCCATTGTGTAGAATTCCTCTTCGCGAAATTGTAGAAGTCGCTCTCCCCCCCACTTGCTTTGTCTCTTGGGCTGCTAACGAGAGGCGTATATTTTTGACTTTTTTCTCCAATAACGGTTTTCATAAATATAGCGAAAAAAAACTTTGCATAGATTCATTGACTCGTGATGTCAGTCAATCACATTTTCGTGCTCTCATTTTTCGCCCCGCCTTTTGGTTTTTATTATTATTATTATTTTTTTTTTAAAGAGAGCAAAAAAATCATTGGATCAGTTCGAATTTCGACCACTTGCAACACCAACGAATGCCATGTAATTGTAACGTTAAGCTTCAAGATTGAGTTTTTTTTTGCACATTCGAAACCGCAAAAAGAAAGAACACCCCTCCCCTTTGATCAACTTCATCTGAGCCGCTTGGCTTCAAGTACACTTAGCTTCGATTTAATTTTTTTTCTTCCCTCTAAACCACTCTATGATTAAATTGAGTTTGCTTTAGAAATCACATCAAGATGTTAAAAAAATCAACAATTAAAAAAATAAAATAATTCACGACAATTCAAATTGTTACCCAGCAAACATATAATATATTCGGGACTTTTAATTCAGGTACAATTTATTTTAAATTAAAAAAATGAATTATTTTTCAATAATTAATTCTAACGTTTATAATGGGAATTATGGGAGTTCGGGACATCTTATCTATCTTGTTAATCTTCAAAAAAATGCTTTGTATTTCTGCAGAGTGACAACACTTGCCTACTAATTTTTTTAATTAAAAAAAATTGTTAATAATGAGGTTAATTTCGAATAAAAATCTTTGTTTTGATAATATTAATTAAAAGAACATTGAGATAAATTTTTTCTCATTAGAAAAACATTTATTTAACACAAAAACGATTTCAAGAAATAGAGTTGGAATTCTACACTAGTGCTTTTGTTATATTCTGTTGGCTGCAAATCCTTTTTATTTTTTACAAGAATTATGAATAACTAATTAACTAGACTGTCAAATCTATTGAAAAATGTATCATTCGATTCATAAAAGTTGAATTATTGATCTTTATAAATTTGTTGAAAATGGTATAATTTGTATAGAAGTTATAGCCCTTTTAAAAGCTCGGTCTATTTACTTCCATGTTAAAAGGACAATTTTCAATAATTTATTTCTTGGTAATGGGACAGACGATCAACTTCAAATTTCGGAAATAAATATTTAATACATCAATGATTCGATGATAAAATTTTGAGAATTTTCTTATAAAAATGATAAACAGTCCCGAACCCCCTTAAGGACAAGTTTTTTTTTATTTTTCATCCAACGTTTCGTCGACTGCCGACTTCTTCAGGCCTTCAAATAATTACATCACACATTCGTCTAAAGTACTTTTCTTTTTATTAAATGTACCTTAGACGGATGTGTGATGTAACTATTTGAAGCCCTGAAGAAGTCGGCAAAGTCGACGAAACGTTGGTTGGAAAAAAAAAAAAAAAACTTTTCCTTAATTCCCATTATAAACTTTCGAATTAATAGACATTATGGATGGAAATGATAATAATAATTAATATAAAAATTGCAATAATAATAATATTAAATAAAATATATTAGATTTTGAGGATTTACATATCGACAACTACACACGTATACCAAAATAAAATTTTTTCGATTTTTCACTAATGTAATGTTTATTTATGCTTCAAATGCATTGAATATTAATATAACACATTATGTTTAGAATAACACTGCTAGACTAACCTGATAAACTCAGTAGAATAAAGTAAAAAACTGATTTTTAGGAGATAATTAAATTTTCAACAAAGATTTTGCACATTCGTGTAAATATTATTAATAGTAAATAAGAATAGGTGATTGGTGTTACCTTTTATACACGTAAAATGACGAGAGATATGGTCCCCCAGGCAGGGACTTCAAACCTTCTAGTCGACCCTTTTCGGAAAAATCCTCACTTCAATTGCCCCATGAAACTATGCAACAATTTTATTTCATTAGAATAACCAATATAAATACTTTTCAAAACAAAACATGTTTTTTATAGAAATATTTGAAAATTTAAAGATCCTCCTGAAATTTTGAAGTCGACCTTATATATATTTATGGAAATAGTATGCATTTTTGAAATTTTCGGGATGCGCCGCATCCACAGCATCCATGGACAGCACGCCATGTATATATGTACTTATGTCTGTCCCCCTAGAAATAATCAATCAAATAACTCCTAAACTGTTGACTTTTTTTCTCCAATTTCAAGATTTGAATCATTTGAATTAAAACTTAATTATTTAATCAAATAAAAATTTAAAAAATATAAATTACTAGCTAGGATTCATAAATAAAAAACATGTATGAGAAAGAAGTTGTCTACTTGAACTCCTGAAGTTGAGCTCCTAAGCCGAAATATACTAATTAATCTTGCTCATAAGCAATTAGTTTTTTAATTTATTTATGAATCCTAGCTAGTAATTTATATTTTTTAAATTTTTATTTTATTAAATATGTTTCACCTAGAACCTACATACTATTCTCCCTGAACAAAATTAATTATTTAAACTAAAATGAATTGATTAAGCCCGAATATATTTATGTTTCTAATCTAAATTAAAAAAAAATAATCTTAAAAGTAATATATATAAATAAATGTTTAAAATTCTTACATTTTGCTCCCTTTGCTACTCATCCTCACGATCGTTTCTTTTTTTCCTTTTCAACTCTACGAACTTTTTTTACAAACCCTGAAATGTATGCATTGCGGCAAGCGAGCGAGCACCCACAGTCTTAGAACTAGAGGAATTTTTAATGTTATTCGATGTAAATCTAAAAAGAAAGACGGTTCTTTGGTGGAATTTACATAAAGCGAACGCTTGTGGCGTGAGTTTTCAAGGGCTCGGAGCCTCAAGGGGGTGGCTTTGGCTGGGGGGGTACGCGTTTTGGGTTAAGGTTCGAGGGTTGTGGCCGCGCTCGTAATTACTTCCTAACATGACTTGGGATAATTAAAAATGTATACAGTAATAGCACGCAATAAGGTCCACCCACTCGAGACAGAGCACAACCGATTTACATTTTACAACTTTCCTATAAAATTTCTGATTCATTCATTATTCAATAATTACAGGGACTAAATGATAGAGACCCATCAAGAGTGAAAACTCTAGCAATTTATTTCATTTGGTCTGGGCTTTAATTATATTGAGCTGTTAAGGTTAAACCCTTTGAAGGAAACTAACTAACCGACACTTCCATTAAATTGAAATAGTCTTTGAAGGGAAAAAACAAAAAAACACCTCGATTCCGAGAAAATCGCATTTTTACTCCTTTTTCAGTTAATTAAGTTTCCAGATTTTTATCACTCGAGTTGAGAATTAAAAAATAATCTGATAAAAACTTCTCACTTCGAATAAATAAGATTTTGAACTATATAATTAGATACTTTAATTTATTATTAATCTATTTAAAAAAATATATACATATATATACACTTAATAATAATCGGCTTGCGACGGCGACGACAGCGTGATCTCTCTGATTGGCTAAAGAGATCGAATGGAGCTCAATGATTGACCGTATTTAATCAATGCGTTAAATAAATACGTGGGAATTTAAAAATAATTTAAAATCTAAAATTTTCAAACACGCCCCATAGCCAGCAATATACCCGTCGACGGCGGGCTTCGCAGCTGGTATATATGTTGCAGTAAAAACCTGTTTTTTAGCAAGAACGATTTCTTACTAGTTAAAACGCGTTTCACTTAATACCTTTGTGGTAACTCGAGTTTACTGATGTTGGTTGAGTTTGGTTTCAAGATTTAGAAGCTTCATTTTTGAACTTTCGCCTCATTTTGGGTGTTTATTTTCAAAATTTAAATTAGAAGCAAATTTGTAGAGGATGTAATTTTTGAAATTTTCGTTTAAAAGATTTTGAAAATAAACACCCAAAATGATGAGGAAGGTCAAAAATGAAGATTCTAGACCTTTTAAAAAAACTGACCAACATTAGTAAACTCTAGTTGCCACAAAGGTATTCAGTGAAACTCGTTTTAACTAGAAAAAACACGTTCTTACTAAAAAACGGGTTTTTACTGCAACATATATAATGCAAGGGTCTTTCGAGATCCATGGGAGCTTCATCTTCCGGGTGCGCCTCTTCTTGCATTCAATTTCATTAAAAAATAAATAAATAATAATAATTTTAATTGTGCATCAGCTGATTATTTAGGTTTGGTTCATAACCGGATCGTTTTTATAGTAATGTTAAAATGTACTCCTTCAAATTTTTTTTCACTGCTATTTAATTTTATAATAATCTATTCAATAGTTTAATTAATAGTTTTTCCAACATGTGCTCATTAATATACCTAAATATAATCTGAATAATTTATTCTTCAAACATATGGCTCAGGACATATTTATAACAGCTAGAAAAAATTATTTTACGAAAATTAGTAGACTGATAAACTGTGAAAAATGCTTGTATGTGTCATTTCACTCACTTCAGAATCATATATTATTTTCTAAATAGGTACTAATAAGTTTATTTTCTGTTTAGATATTTTCAATATATTCTTCTACTTTATTTTGGTAATGTGGCTCATTGACGCACCGTTTTTAATGTGAAAATGGATTCATGAAAATTATTCTCGTGTTTTTATTAATTTATTTACTAATCTATATAGTTAATCTCATTACAAGTTTGCCAACCTATGCCCAAATTAATTTTAATTAAGAAAAATAAGGAAATAGAAAAAATAGTATCAAATGCACATTTGTGAAACTCACAAATCGTTTCACAAATTTTGCCTATTGTGACAAAGCATGGTCTTTTAAAATTTGTATTTTAATTTACCATGTGAGCCTCTGAATTTGACATTCGGGTTTCATCTCTAAGGGCTGGTTGTATGTCGCAAAGTAAATGCTTTTTACTACTAACCAAGGGTAGATGGTAAATGGAGGGGCTGGGATGGCCAATCCCTCCATTTACCATCTACACTTGGTTAGTGGTAAAAAGCATTTACTTTGCGACATATAACCGGCCCTCAGTGCCTGGCATCTGATTGGCCATCCGAGTCCCTCCATTTACCATCTACCCTGTGTTAGTGGTAAAAAGCATTTACTTTGCGACATACAACCGGCCCTAAGTTGTATGTCGGTTGGTAAACTCATTTTAAACGTTGGCAAAGGGTAAATGGCTGGGATGGCCAATCAGATGAAAGTGCCTGTCATCTTATTGGCCTTTGCTAACGTTTAAAATGAGTTTACCAACCGACATACAACTGGCCCTAAGAGGACGATGGCTCCTTTTGACATAGAATCAAACCTGTCACATTAAATCTACTTTTTTTTCAAGAGGAAATCAATGAGGGTGTACTTTACTTAACACAAATAAACATACATCTGAAAATATAAAGTATATTGTACTAAAAATCGAATCTCAGACAATTAATAGTTATTGCCTCAGTTCACAATTATATAATTTTATTTGATAGAGACTTAGTTTCGGAGGCTTGACTTTCACCTTCAGTCTTTCTTATACATGGCTGGGGCAAAAAGATCTAAAACATTTTGAAGAGGTATAAAAAATGAAAAACTTTAACTATAAAAAAACTAAATTTATTTTTGAAAAGAACATTAAATAATTGTTTTTAATGTGTTTTAAACATTATATCAGACAAAAAAGAGGAAGGGGGGGGGGGGGGTCAAAAATGAAAATTCTAGCCCTTTCAAGCAAACTCAATCAAATTTTGCATACATAGTTGTATTTCTATTCTTCTGGGGGTTCACAGAATATGTATACAAAATTTGGTTGTGTTCTTTTCAAAAATATATTGTTTTTTTCTAGTTAAATTTTTTCATTTTTTATACCTCTTCAAAATGTGGGAGATCTTTATACCCCACCCTGTATATACTATGTATATTTGTTTTCTGTTCATAAGTAGGTACCTTTGTAAATAATATTTATAAAAAAAAACTTAAGTTGAAGTTCAAACTTTCAAAACTATGATCTCTATCTAATAAAATTATTATTCAGATATTTGTTTATTTATATTAAATAAAGGACACCCTTATTGATTTTCTTTTGAAAATTTATAACAAAATCTTTTTAAATTATTTTTATATCTAAGCGAAGATTCAGTCGCTTTGATGTGAATTTCGAAATTGACTTCTTAGGAATTTCGATACATTCACTTGTTTATAAATATTTATTATACTACTCCTTCTTCTTCCGTGCCATACTTGATTATCAGTGTTGGGAATTATTATACTATCCTCCTGGGAAAAGTAATCGCAGGGGTGGTCTCGTTGCCTTGGGTTATATTTTGTTCCCACCTTGATTTTTTATCAGAAATGAAAATTTTTCTAACTGAAACGGGAGTCGATCGTAGTAGACATAGTCTTATATTATTAAATGAGCAATTCTTGTATATATATAGAATCGGTTTCTCGAAAACGGTTCTAACGATTTCTCTAAAAATTGGTGTACTTATCAAGAGTCATGAGTTATTAGTCGTGTATAAATTTTAATCCGATTGAAATAAAGGAAGAGGGTGCAAATTAGTCATGTCGCAAAATAAATATTTTAATCGTTCATATCTCGTCTTCGGAAAGTCACAGAGCCTTGAAATTTGAAACTTAAGCTATCTAGAGGCTACAACAAGTACCACAAGATTTTGGTTAAAATAGAAGTACCGGAATTTGATGTGTACCCCCCTTGCGTTTCGCAACCATAAATCTCAGAGCTACGAAATTTGAAAATTAAGCTCGATATAGGCTAGAAGGGGTACAGCTTGAAATCGGAACACCGTAAGTTGACATTTACATGAAAGATTTTTCGTTTTTTTTTTTTTTGATTTTCTCAAAAACGGCACTAAGGATTTTTTTTTAATTTGGTATACTTATCAAGTGTCATGAGTTATTGATTGTGTATTGATTTTAATCCGATTGAAATAAAGGAAGGGAGTGTAAATTAGGAGTGTCGTTAAATAAATATATTAATCATTCATATATCGTCTTCGGTAAGTCGCAGAGCCTTGAAATTTGAAACTTAAGCTATTTAGAGGCAAAAAGCTACCGAGTATCGCTCGGTGCTCCAGGCGCTTATCTCATTATAAGAGTATTAAATAAATTATTAAAATCGCGGTAGCATAAAAAATATATTGGATGATTTTTGCTTTCAAAATCTTTTATCACGTCTACCCTTTACAATATTTTACTCATAATTTTTTCTACCAGAATGATTCTTTTTTTCTTTCTCTTTATCGAATAAATGATAGAAAAATTCTTTTCTCATTGTGCATCGATTTGTCACAGCAGCAACGGTGTACAATTTATAACATCCCGTGGTTGATCAGATTCAATTGGGGGTTGCAAAAAAAAAACAAAAAACCCAAGGATAAGAACGCAGTCAACTAGCACGCGTCCGAAGAAGGATATGCAAAAATGGCAAGGGCGAGGGGGACGTGAGGATGTTTTTTTAGCGTCGAAACGTTTTCCGGGCGTGTGCCCTGACAAGCGGCGGCCGCAAACGAGGAGGCAGGGCGCTACTTGAGTGCCCTCTTTTTTTTTTCTTTTTTTTCCTCCCCTCACACATAGACCAGGTGCCAGACTCGACGATTCCACTTTTTTACGTTTTTTTTCTCCCCGATTCACCCCCAAAAAAGTGCTCGAGCAATTTTTTGTGTTGGTGGAGAGAGCGAAAGAGGAGGCGGCACGCGATCCTCGCACACAACAACACGGGGGGCCTTTTATATTTAAAAAAGAACCAAGGGGTATATGAGCGCACACATATTTTTTTCATCGCCTACGGGACAGAAACACAGGGCGACGCCAGCGACGAGTCGCATTCGATTCAGGTTGCGAATCAGAAAAAAAAAACGACTAACATTACCGAAACAAATAGGAACATTTGTCCCAAAAAAATCTTGCAGCCTGCTAACAGTACAGATCGAGATGAAATAACTGTTTAGAGCAGTGTTTCCCAACCTTTTTTGTGACATGCCCCACCTAAGTTTTTCTAAAATTCTTATGCCCCCTATGTAACATATACATAATATTTAATATTCAAAAATTGAATTATTATTTATTGAGTTACAAAAACAGAATTTTGTTGATTAGTATTTCGTATGGTTCTACATACGTGTATTTTATATAACATTCAGGGAAAGCAGTGTTGGTAAATAGTGAAACATAATAATAAAACTTGAGCAAGATGCGAGGTAGGTTTCACAAAAAAAAGAAATAAAACAAAATTGAGTTTTGAATTCGATATATTTCGTGAAAACGTTTTCTCTGACTCCTGATGATGGGCTCACCCCCGAAATATATCGAATTCAAAACTCAATTTTTTTTTTTTTTTTTTTTTTTTTTTTTTTTTTTTTTTTGTGAAACCTACCTCGAATTTTGCTCAAGTTTTATTATTATATTAAAATGTTTCACCTAGAACCAAAACCTAACTCCTTAAAAGTTATAGTGAAACATATTAAACAAAGAGGTTTTTAAAGGGTTGTAATGGTGTTTCACAAATAAAAAAAAATAAAAGAATTAAATAATTTTTTTATTTTTACGATATTTTATTAGTGAAACACCCCTAAAACCCTTTAAAAACTCCTTTGTGTAATTTATATCTTGCTGTAGTTTTTTTTTTATTTATTTATTGGCATCGGGTAAAAAGCCATTTTGCCAGCCAAAATCTTGCTCTAGTTATACTCACTATAAAATTTTGTTAAAGGAGATAATAAAAGTGTGTCTTCTGCTGGAAAAATACATTTTTAATTTATTTTTAAAGAGACTATAGTTTCGAAGGCTTTGCACTTTTCATCAATCTATTACAATTGATTCAATGAAATTGTAATAGATTGATGAAAAAGGAAAAGCCTTCGAAACTATAGTCTCGTTATAAATAAATTAAAAATGTATTTTTCCAGCAGAAGACACATTCTTTTAATTTATAAAAATTCTGCTACTCTCGGAATAAAGAAACTTTCAATTTAAATTTTTATTTTTGCAAATATGGATAATCAATTTTGTAGATTTTTCTGCTTATGTTTATACTAAAACTAAATTTAAAGACGTTTTACTAAATCCCAAGATAATTTTTACTAATTTTAAATAAAAAGGGCTAAAATTAAATAAAATAAAATTGTAATCAAAAATAAAGTAAAGTACAAAATTCAGCAAGAAAATAAATAAACAAATTTAAAAAAATGATCTGAATAGTTTCCATAATTCTATGAAATTAACTGATCGGCAAATCACATTAACAAAGATGCCCTCAAGCCAGATAACACCTCATTAAGATAGGCGACTTAAAGACCGCCCAGCATTAGCAGAGAATCGGAAGGGGGTCATTTGGGCTCTCAATTTTCAGGAACGAAATGATGTTTGGGTGAAAATCAAATCCGACTAATGAGAATTAAAGAAGAAGCAAATTAAATTTAATCAAACTCGAGCTAATTGTATGCAATGTTTAAATTCTCATTAGAGAAGGTTCACAAGTGATAAACATCGGAGTGAAGGGACTTAATCAGGGGGTGTGACGAGAAGGAGTTGTGCAGCCCTTCGGTGCCTCAGGGCTCTTTTTGGAGCTATCAGCTGCTTTACGTGACACCCTTAATGCCAGACTATAAAGTTCACAAGTGGCCGAAAGAAAGCCTTTCCAGAAAATGATATCGACAAATGAGGAGAGAGTCCATTTTCTTAACTCTTATCAATTTCTCTAGTGATAAGACCAATTTATATCCTATGTTGATTTAATTCGATGTCATATATATTAATTTATATAAACCAACAGTTTATTTAAGGACCTAGTAAATATGAAACTTATAAGAACATCATTTACATTTAACAATATATCATTAACGTTTCACCTAAATAAAAACTAGTTTTTAAAAAATATCTCTTTGTGAAACATGAATATAAAGGTTTTGACTAATATTAGGGGATATTAAATATTTAATTGTATTTTTTAAGACATATAACTTTTTTAAATTAACAGAATTTTGTTTAATTTATAAGCAAATATTTAAAGAGTGTGTCATAAAATTGATTTAAATAAGTGTAGATAAATAAAAAAAAAATAACGTGTAAATCAGTGGCGGTTGGTGACTTTTCAACCGGGGGATACTTTCCAAAAAAGTACCCTTCAATTTTTAAAATTTTATTTTAATCTTCGCTTTTTTTTTGCAAATTTCATCGAATACGGCATCATTTTCGTTATTTTTCAAATTTAACATTAGATTTTTTAGAAATATATTTTTGGACCTTCGCCCCAAACGGATACTGCTTTGTGTGAGTGAGGTTAGGAGTCAGAAATTAAATCTTGCGAGTTAAACTATACAGTCCCTGGGGTGGAAATCGAACAATTGTCCTATTAGAAAAACTTAAATTTCTCTTATTATAAAATTATATTGCTATAAGCAAGCTATGACTTGTCTAGCACTCTTATTTATTTCCGATCTTTGAGAGTTCTTAGAAATGGATTAGTCCAAAAATTCTCGAATCATCTTTATTTATTCCTTTTTTTGTATTATTGCTATTTTAATAGTTCCTCAGAGAGAACAATTTTTATTCGACTAAAACTCGTCTGAATTTGTCTTTGACATGCTTGAACTGAAAGATAATTATACCAGGCAGATACTTCAAACCTGCTATCAGCACCCTTTTCGGAAAATCATTTATTATAATTGCCCCTTAAAAATATGCAACCATTTTATTTCATTTCGAGAACCAATATACTTTTCAAAACAAAAAATGTTTTTTATAGAAATATTTGAAATAACAGATAATAATTTGAAAATTTAAAGATCCTCTTGAAATTTTGAATTCAGTTATGAAAATACTCTAAATGTTTGAAATTTGTGAATGCGCCGCATCGACAGCATCCATAGACCGCACGCCACTGGTGTAAATATTCTATTAATTTTTGTGTATTTTTCTTCATCTTCACTTTATTATAAATTTTTAACACTATAAGTTCAAGTTGAATGATGCCCTTTTTACTATCCCCATAAAGTCAATTCGATTTTCAATTTAAAAATCGCTATCGAATTCAGGTTAAATATTTAGAATGAACAAGATGAAGGAATCTAAGCCTTCTGAAATATAATTTCAAATTAAAAAAAATAAAATAATTATTTACATAAGCGTTTTTTTTTCGGGAAGTCTTAGAACAGAACTGGACAACCCGCGGGCCGCATGTGGCTCTCGGCGTCCTAACGTGCGAATCGCAGTCATATATGACGTACCTATTATTATTTTTTTTAATCGGGTATTTCAGATTGTATTTTAAATCGAATAAACTTAATTAAAATATTTTTTTTTTTACATTTACGCTGATTGAGCACTTTCAGTATACCTCTGCATTCACTTACAATAAAACTCACTAAATATGAAATCCGTTGTAAAGCCAGATCTCGAAAAAATAATATATGTAAAAAATAAAATTATTATTATTTGTGTACGGCCCTTGGAAAAAAGATCCTGCCTCGCCTGTGTGTTTTAGGTTATGTATTCATATCGAACGCTCTGAATTGCGGGTTGCGTCATTAGGCGTTAAATATTAAAAGCTTATGTTTTTGAATATCACTAAAATAAAAAAAATAATAAAAACTAATAATTTTGAAAGTTAAACTATTTTTAATTATGTTTATTACCATTGAAATACGTACATTGTGTTGTTGTGTCATTCAACGAATATTTTCTTTTCGTGTATCTTGTTGTAACATTGGTTTATTCACATTTACATAGATTGAAACTTTTCAGTGTACCTATGCGTTCACTTAAATAAAAATTACTAAATACGGAATCCGTTGTATAGCCAGATCTCGAAAAAAAATTAAAATTATTCTTATTTATGTGCGGCCTTTGGAAATTTTACGTTCGTCAATATGCGGCCTGTGGTATGATTTAGGTTGGCCAGGCCTACCTTGAACTTCACATTGTTTTATTTTCTTATTGTGTTTAAAAATATCTGAAAAGATGTTAAGAATTAATTTTCAATTTTTTTTTCTATTTATGACTGTTTATTTGAATGTTGATACCGACGATAACTCAAGAACGGAAAGTTCCTTTCTGGCGCTAATATGTTTGTATTCTCAACAAGGAGAACTGATTAGATTTCGGGAGTAGTTTCAGAACCTACACTCCAAAAATGCAGAAAATATATTTTTTGAAATTTTAAAGCGTTGTTATGATAAAAACAAGTAAATGAACGTCTTATTTTATTAAATTAATTAATATACTTATTGCGTATTTAAGACGACTGTGGGTCAGTCGTCCGAATTTAGGGCCGCTGTCCTGAAGTATGCTGGTCTGAGACTGAGTCTCGGCAGATATTTGTAGCCGCCTCCTCTTGGAAAGCAATGGCAAACTACCAAGAGTATAATTGCCTAGTCAACCTCTCCAAACTAGCCGTTCGGAACCGGCGTTAAAAAGTAGGTCCCGTATATCTGCGTAAAGCAGCTAAACACACTCAGCACAGGTATATGTGGAGAAGTGCCGAAACGTCAGGGAGACCTGATATGGCACTTAAAGAAGAAGATTGCGTATTTCGTATCCGCGCGCCCTAGAGCACCGCTTATGAATCGCTGCCTTGATGACGATGATGAAAGGGAGGCCAAAGTTCAAGCATTGCTCGCAGAATACAAATTTGACCGGCTTTAACTCGGCTCCCTCACTAACACTAGCATGATAAAAACTATCATACTCAACAAATTCTGGCTAAATCGACTTAGTATCCGAAGCCAACCAAATAAAATAAATAAATAAATAAATAAATATGATAAAAAATTGTTTATAAATGAAAATTAAGAAATTGTACTTGAAAGGTATTAATTAAATTCTGTAAAAAATGAAATTGTATTTAATGTTATTAGTAGGACGTAGAGCCGTATCTCACTCCCTCCCGAACATCTGCATAATTTACGAAAATCATACCTAATATTGAAAAGTTTTCACTTTTCCCCATTTGGGGGGGGGGGGGGGGTTTGTCTACAACTGCCAATCTGGCCTCCAATTTTTTTCTTATAAAATAAAAAATATTGATAAAGTAAATAAAGAATTTAATCTTTAGGACAAATTCTAAGATTTTAGTAGAAATATTATTAAATTGCGATATTAGAGGGGATTCATCCCCCCAGGAGTCGAACCTGAGAACAAGAAGAAAAAACATTGAGCTCACAGTGAGCTGGCTACCCGGAAAGCATCTTAGTTCTCAGGTTCGACTCCTGAGGGGATGAATCTCCTCTGATATCGCAATTTAATAATATTTCTACTAAAATCTTAGAATTTGTCCTAAAGATTAAATTCTTTCTCTTTTAAAATACATAGTCTAATCTGAACCCGAGCTGATTTTTTGAAAAATATTCCAACTATTTTCAAAAAAAGATGCTCAAATCTTTAGTTTGATAAATAAATAATATATCATAATAATTTCACTTGTTTTTTAATAAATTTTATCTTTTATATTGGTATTAAAAAAGTATTTGGTAAAAATTAAAGAAGTAAGAAAAAAGTTTAGAGAATTAATTAAAAAAAATAAAAAAAAAAAAATAAATAAATAAAAAAGTAAGTGGAAAAATAATTCAAGCCGAAATGTAATAAAGATCTTTTCAAAGTTGAACAAGAATAAAGTCGCCGAGACTCTTGAACTCTTGGTAAGCCTCAGATAAGAAAAAGTAAGCTCTGGACAGAGGGGAGAAGAAATGCAACCCCTCTCTCTTGCAAAAGGGAATTCATCTTGAGACGAATTCGGTGGGGGTGGCAAAAACAACCCAAGGGTTGCTGTGCTTTTCGGGTGCCCATATGGGCCCGCGTTCATTATGGTGAGTAGCCTATCTAAAAGATTGCTCAGGGACATTACCAGCCTTGCACACAATTGATTTATCATCCATTGCTGTTCTTCGCAGTACTATTCAATCTCCATAAACACAAAATAATGACGAATAATCGCTCAAGTTATTTATTATTCATTTTTTTACAGTAAAAGTTCCTTTTTTTTTGACCGATCAAAAAATTGTCCCATGTTTCTGAAATATATCTACTATTATAAATCGCTTAACGGGGACGAAACGATGACGACGGGGAGATTTTTCTTATTCAAAAATAATTTAAAATGTAAAATTTTCAAATGATTAGGAAAACATTTTGCCCTGTTCTCAATCTTGACAGTACCAGTGGAGTACTGATGGGCCGGTGAATATAAATTATATTGTTACGGGGGCATTAGAAAAACATTTTCGCCTGTCCTTAATCTTGACAATACCAGTGGCGTACCGAAGGTGAGGGGGGATTTTAAATTATCAATTTACAAAATAACTACTATACTAATATTTATAATGTATTTACTAAGTAACGTGTTTTTGGAATTATTTTAAACGCTTGCCCCGTAGCGTAGGTCTAGATCAGGGCTCTTCGACCCGTGGCCTGCAGACCGCATGCGGCCCATCACTACAATAAGTGTGGCCCAACATAAAATCATAAATTTCCTTAAAACATTGAGATTCATCTGTAGAAATATATTTATTCCCTTTTCCGAAATATGAATGTACATTTGTTCAAAACGTGAAGATTTTTTCAAGAATAATATTCCCTAAAAGCAAAATTATAAGCTCAACTAAATAAGATAAAAAAATTACTGAAGTTTCGAATATTTAAAAAAATCTTTATTTTCTAAAATATTTATTATTTTAGTAATTTATATGCTACGACACTTACCAAGTCTATAGTTATCATACTAGTACGAGGAGACAAGGAATTGGGGTTTTCTAGAACAATCACAATTAATTGGTAATTTCTCTCCTAGACTGAAACTTGTCAGGACTTGTCTTTTAGATCTTCGCGCGTTCTTACATGTCAATAGATAATTGATTATCAGGGATTATTATATCCGTGACCCTTTTAAAAAATAAATTATTCCTCATATCCTTCTTTAATTCCATTCGATTTAAACCAGGGCTATCCAATCTGTGGTACAATATAAAGTCATAAAATTTCTTAAAACATTGAAATTGTTATGTAGATACTGGAAAACAAAGAACAATTTGACCTTATAATTTTTTTCTCTAAAATATAAAATCTGAAAATCAATTGTGAAGTTTTCTAAAAATAAAAGTGCTAATAATTTTAAATTTTGAATCTGCAACCAATGGGTGGCGTACCAGAGGGATAGCGGAGTCCAGGGGGTGTATAAGATGCCCGCCGTAGACGGGCTTTGCAGCTGGTTAATTTATTAATTTATTAATCAAAAGTAATTAATAGGTTATTTTTAAATTGAATTAGTATATTGGTTTTTAATTTTATTTTCATTACTTATACAAAATAAAAAAAAATCAAATTAAAAAAATAATCAAAATGGAAATCTTGTTTTAATGAAAAATTTCCAATTTTTACGGATCTTTACGTTTCATTGCATCATGAGTACAAAGAGGTAGTTTTAGAAAATATCTGTAAGAATTGGTATACGTTCCACTTTTCCTGCTAGACCGTTTAATTAATGATTGTATATTTTTTATTTACTATCGAGGGTTTGTTTTTATTTCTATTGCTTATACAGAACAAAAATAGGTATGTACGATATTATAATAGAAACAATTTGAATATGAAGTTTTTACAAATATCTATGTTTCATGGCCTACAGATTACAAAAGTAACTTTTAGAAAAAGTTTATTTTCCAATGTATGTATCTTACTAATTTTCCGACAACACCGTTAAGGCGATAATTATGAAATTTTGAATTTAAAGCAAGAAAAAAAATTAGTCCACAAGTGGACATTAAATTTTAATTTAATTTGTGTCATATATATTAATTAATATAAACAAAAACTTTATTCAAGAACCAAGATAAAACGTCAAATAATTTGAAAAATAATGAAATTTCCCTATCTAACGTTTCGCTGACTCTTTAGAGTGTTTTTTAAAAAAGCTATCTCCTTGTGAATTTGTATTAATTCTTTTCTGGCTAGACTAGGGCTGGCCAACCCGCGGCTCTATGGCGTCCTTATGTTAAGCCCCCGGTCATATATGACGTGCGAATTGTGTTTTTATTAATGAAATATTTCAGAATGTATTTTAAATCGCATTAAATTAATTAAAAGAAATAGCGTTCCCTATAATTGGACAAATAATAATAAACTTCACGAGAAATTGATTTAAAAATAGTCGAAATGAAATCCGAAAATCACACTGAATGAAATACCAATTGATTGTGTTTCTTATTTAAAAAAAAGACTCGAAATATTGTTCAGTTTATATGACTTAACTAATAATTTTGATAGTTAAAACTATTTACCTTTGATTAGAGCGCCTGTGTGTTTTAGGTTATGCATTCTAATCGAACGCTCTGAATTGCGGGTTGCATCATTAGGCGTTAAATATTAAAACCTTAAATTTTGGAATATAACTAAAATAAAAAAAATGAATGAAAAATAATTTGGATAGTCAAAACTATTTTTAATTATGGTTATTCCCATACAAATTAAAACTTACATTTTGTTGTTGGGTCATTCAATGCATGTTTCCGTATCTGATTGTAGTATTGTTTTTTTTTCTTCACATTTACACTGATTGGACAATTTCAGTGTACCTTTGCATTCACTTACAAAAAAATCACTAAATACGAAATCTGATGTAAATCCAGATCTCGAAAAAAATATTAAAAAAAATTAAAATTATTCTTAACTCTGTTGTAAAATTGCGAGAAAACTGGGTTAAATTAATTTTTCGATTTTTTTTTAATTGTAGCCCAAACGAGTCTGCAAAATATCAGCATTCTAGGTTAGCAGAAGTACTCTAGGTTTTTGAATAAAAATGGCACTTTTCAGACCTTAATAACTCAATAACTATAATTGGTTTATTGCTGAAATTTGGGATTCTAGGTGTTCCAGTGGTCCTTATTAGACATAAAAAATTTCAAGTGTGTAGTTTTTGAGATATGGGGGAATGGGGGTCGAAAGTAGCTCGAATTGGTTCGTGTAAATATACGGTACAGATGACAGGTGCGCCGTCCGTTCTTTCCCGAACTTAGCTGACACACTGCCATGTGTCGAGATAGATAATTTATTAAATAAAATATTTTGAATAAACTGAATATGTATGTAATATTTATTGAGGATAATAATGAACCTTCTAAATGTATAATTTTAATTATTTTTCTTCAATAATCAGCATGCGATGATTTTATAATTATAAATATTATATATATATATATTATAAATATTTCTTTTCAATAAATCATCAGCTCGCGTTTGCCTTAGTCTACAAGTACTGACATGTTTCGGTGCAAGTTGGCACAGGTTGCCATGGTCAGGCGTTAACTATTCTTATAAAAGCGCCCTTTCCTGTTTTTATTATTTGTCCTTAACTTTACAATTATTTATTTATTTCTTCAATATATATATTATATATGATTTACCATAATCAAAATAAAATTAATTTTCAGTTTTATTAATTTTATAAGATGTTCCTTAAAATTTTCAGTATTCTAAGGAAATTAAATCAATAAAAAAATCAAATAGTTTTCTTTAAAAAGTTTTTGTTTTGCCGAGAGTAGCAGCGTTGTTGATTCTAAAAGAGAAATCAATGAGGTTGTTCTCTGCTTGATGCAATTAATATACATTGATAGCGTTTTTCTTTAGGAGACGGACTGGTATAAATATGAAATTGGATGTTGATGAAGGCAGTCCACGGTGGTTGTAAAAAATAAGACTATAATGGTTTTATTATTTTACATTTATTTGTTAAACCTGTCCAATTGTAATTCAAATACATATTTATACCAAATATTAATATGGATGGATGGATGAAAGGCAGTCCAAGAATAATGAAAAAATAAAATTTCTAATAAAAAAAATTTATTGGGAGGTCATTTTTATCCTCTTAAAAACCGACGTTTCGGAATATCTTCTATCCTTCTTCAGAAATGACTTTATAATAAATATATTTTATTCGTAATTTTATTTTTCCATTGTTTTTGGTTTCAGAAATGCTAAAAATCTTTCAATGTCCATGCAGTTTATATTAAAGTTAAAGTTTTAAGTACTTTCTTTATTTTTTATTTAATCCTTAAATATCAGTTATTAATTAATCATTGTGTCTTTTATTTAATATGAATTTTTTCACTTAATTGAGACTATAGTTGGTTCCATCTTCAGTCTAATATACATAGGTTTTATTCGTCAAAGAGCTCAAAACCATTTTATCAAATGTTATTAAAATTCAAAATAATCAATGAAAAAAATAAAGTTTTTTTTACTTAATTTCTGTCTTTACCTAATTATCTTAGGCTAAAAGCATTTTTTAAACTCTTAATGTCTATTATATTAGGGTGTCTGAGTTTGAACATTTTTGTTACTGGCTTCACAATATTCATAATATTACTTTTTGTAACTATATATGTATTTACATATACGAGAAACTATTTTCAAAAATATAATTTATGAAAAGCGAAATTAGAAGCTCACTATGAGGTAAAAGTGCTTATTTTTTAAATACCAATTTATCTTTTTTGATTAAAAAAATCGGTAGAATTACTTAATATATATTTTATCTGCGGCCCGAGATATTTTTTTTCTTCAAATGTGGCCCGTTTACCTAAGCCAAAAGTGTCACACCCCTGATCTTATATTAAATTTTTGAAATATTTATTTTTGAAGAGCCATTTGTAAAAATGGGGTTTGAAGAATTTTGATAATTAAAAATTTGGGATAATTATAAAGAGAGAGAGATTTCATTCAGATTTTGATAAGTCTCATGAATAAATAAATAAGCATTCTATTTCTTATTTTTATTTATTTTATTTTATTATTCCAAAAACATTTAGGTCATAGAAGGTAGATTTTTTCATAATAGAAATGCAAAAAGATAAAAAACAGAAGGTTTATGAAATCAGAATGAAGTTAATAAATTTCAAGCAATTTTCTAATTCCACAATCCCGAATCTTCTAGATCATGGGCAGCAAAAAAATCTTTCCCAAATTGTCAGCGAAACAGCAAGCATCATAATATTATTGCTCCAATCATACGTTACATTAAAAATTAAGTCTGTGAAAATCTCATCCAGTGAAAACAATTTAGTAGGTACATTTTTTTAAATTTAAAAATTATTAGCCAAAATATTTTAAATATTTTGACCCTAATGTTTATACTTCTCTCTTTGTCTCATTTCGACAAGCTGAAAACTTTCAGAAAGTGTGAGAATTGAATTCGTTTATAATATTTTTCGTAAAAATTCTTTCTCTTTTACAAACGAGGATATATCTCCTAAAATTGTGATGGTGCAAGGAAAAAATGGCCTTATCTTCACCCTGGTCAAAATCTAGCTAATGGCATCTCCTGTTTCAAGATAATCAACTGAACAAAACGATTTTTGTCTCACCCAATAATTCAAAAAATTGACTGAGTTATGAATTTTTGAATATCTACATATTATTTCATTTGTTTATTTATATTATATTTCACATATTATATTTCACATTTTTGACCTTCCTGAAAAAACTGGTCAGTGAAGATAAAAGAAATGTACTTTAGACGAATGTGTAATGTAACTATTTGAAGCCCTGAAGAATTCGGCAAAGCCGACGAAAAGTTGCTGGAAAAATAAAAAACATCACATAAAAAACTTGTCCTTATTTGCCACTATAAACTTTCAAATTAATTTTTTTCATGATATTATTACAGAAGTTAGTTTATTTGATTACACTAATTTAGGAAAACATTTCTTTTTTGAGGATGAATATAAAATTTCCATTTTATTTCGAAATTCCCGTTTTTTAAATTCGAAAATTACCCCTACTTATGCTTTGCGATTTCTTTTGTGAGTTCAATACCATTTATTTTTTTTTTTTTAAGACGAAAACATCCGGGAACTTCTTTTTTCGCACAAAGTGTTCTGGCGTTGAAACGTTTTTCTACCAAGGGATTCAGAGAGTTAAGTTACAGAGCTTCGATTAATTTTTAGACTCGCTTCTGAATTGAATTATTTCTCTCACTTGAGCTTTTTTTAAATGAAAGTATGAATACAAAATCATTTGTGATTCCTCATTGTTTTTTTGTACGCGATCTCTCCCCCCTAATCCACAGCAGGATAACAAATTCAAAAGACCAAAGACATTTAATTTATGGCGTGGATTTATCAAAACATTTTTTTTTTAAAGAAGCTATTTTAGCATGCTAAAAACGTCCTTAGGTGCAAGCCCTAAGCAAACAGGGGTGCACAATAATAGCCGTCAAGTAGCTCTGAGCTGGCACCGTCGGCATCGGTCCGAACAGAACTGCGATTGGTATTCATGGGCGCCCAGAGCAGCCGGTGGAAGGCGCAAGTACAAGTCAAGGGCCCGTATCCAAATCTACATTGCTTCACACTTGCAATCGCAACCTGGCCACAAATTGCCATTCCCTAGCCAAAGTCAAGAGCAGTGAAAGAAATATATAGCTCTGAAAATTATTCTTAGTTTTATTTTTTTTTTTTCATATTATATAGTAAAGATGCTAATCTATTATACCTACCCTAAGAAGGGGCATCCTAAAAGTCAGAAGAGCAAAGAATTTTACATTGAAAAATTTTAATATTAAGGTAGTTTTTCACCTATGGGTTTTCTTAGGATTTTTTTGAAATTTAGAATATTATTATTTAAATACTTCTGCATCGATTGATGGCAAAACGAAATTTATGAACAATATATATAGTTCCGAAAATATTAAATTCCAAACATAGAGTTTTTCAGACTCTTATGCATTGAACTATACGGGATATCGGAAAGTTTCCATACATATATAATTATAATTAAGAAACTCTTCTTACCATTGTTATAAATAAGTAAACCAACATTCAACAATAACCAGGGGACCCGGGTTCGAATCCGAATCGAGGCATCCAGCTAAAGTCTGACCCCGGGGATAGGGACAAATTTAGAAAAAATATAATTAGTATGGTAAATTGGCTTATGGCTAGAAAAGCCGAAAAGCCAAAAAAACCCATTAAACAATAACTAATACATTTTTTAAGAATATTTTAATTCATAGTTACGACACAGTTACATAATAAATAAATAATGAAAAATTTACACTAAAAAAAAGCTGGCAACAAAGCATTTATTTAACCTAAAAAGTATGTTAACTTTAGTACATTTTTGACGTTTTTTCGCTTCAGCCATTGTCGCAACAGCTTTCAGTCGCTTATTAAGAACTTTTTGTTTTATAAATCTTCCTTTATAATGTACTTTATCTGACATTTCTATGATATAATATATACAAGCTCGGACAATGTTGCCAGATTTCTCAAACGTGCACGGGATCGTCTAGAAGTGGTACATAAAGAGCAAAAAGTTTTGGGCTTATGAATTCTTATTGTCTGTTCTATACACTCAAGCATTAACTTTTTGCTAGTATTATCGCGAAACAACTACCTTAATCAACAGATTAATTAATAAATTTATTAGGTTGGTGCATAATTATCAGACGTTTTTTTTTAACTTTATTCTACAGAAACATGTTTAATTGTTTATTCTGGAGCGTATTCAGCATCTACTTCAATTACTGCTTCCCATTTGCTTGGCAGATAGTCGATTCCATGGGTAAAGAAGTTGCTCTTCTTGCTTTAACATCGGTCACCAAGTCATCCAAATTTCATTCATCTGCCAGTTTTTCAGCGAGCGATTGACGTGGTAGTCTATTTTTTTTTTTTTTTTTTTTTTTTTTTAATGCAATCGAATGCAAGAAGGGGTGCACCAGTAAAGATATAGCCCCTATGGATCTCGAAAGACCCTTGCATTACCGAAGAGAAGGG
>JALMQS010000074.1:3803348-3879290 GCA_024734495.1 Forficula auricularia | reverse complement strand
ATACCCTTGAAAGCTTGTTCTGGGGTCGAGACACAATAGCGTGTTTGTTCCCCTCGATATAAATAACTTTTATTTAAAACTTTTTTCAATATAATGCACTGTTTTTGAATTATAAGGGCTGTCTCAGATAAAAAAACTCACCCGGTATATATATATTTTAATTTTTGATAATAATTAATAAATTATTTGAAGAAACAATAATAAATAATATAATATATAAACTAAAGTATTCTGCATATCTGTTGAAAAATAAAAATATTTCTTTCTGCTTTTTTTCTTCTTTTTTCCCAAGTGAAATTTCAGTTATTGCATTTTGTAAAAAAATTATTTAAATTTCTTATATACTTACTCGTAGGTTTATGTCGTTTTAATTTTTATCTTTTTTTTTTTGAATATTTTTACGACGGTCGTTAAAGAATTTTAATGTGTTTATTCTTCTGTTTAATATCAGTTATTTTCTCTAGTTTTTTCTTTTTGTGGCAAAAAATTTCCTCAGATTTTCAAAAGTAACAAAAACATTAAATATTCCGTTACTTTCTCTATATTGACATCGTCCGTCACATCAATTAATGAAACTCCGTTAGGCAACATTGAAAATAGTGAGATTTCTTAGTATATTAAATTTCTCTCCAAAATGTCAAGCAGGCGTGTCATTTGCACATGAACTACCTATAATTGACAAGCCAACTGCTCTCCATTGTCCAGCCACTATATTCAAATGCTGTCAATAAGTCAGCCCTGATAAGGTCATGAGGAAACGAATGAGCAGGCATAACCCTCGACCTGGTCATAATCAGCCCCTCAGATTCATTTCTTTTGACCGGAGCCCTTCACAATATACATTCGCATTATTGAAAGAAATAATAAAAAAAAGATACAAAACACTTCCTATTGCCTCTGGTCCAATTCACACTTGAATTGCTATCTTCAAAGACTTGCTTTTCTTTTCTATTTATTAAAATTTTTTATATTTTATCCATATATACATATATAATATAATCATTTATTCTATAAATTTCAATTAAAAACCATTGACCATATAGTTAAACTTCCATCACAAGTTGCTTAATCTCAAAAGACTTGATTAAATTCGAAATTTCTATTTTTCTTTACTAGAGCAAACGACTTAATATTCCTATTTATGTACAGTAATCTAATTCTTCTCCTGTGTAATTTTTATAAATAAATTATATTGTGTATATAAATATATTTATAGATAGTTAGTGAGAGAGGAAGATAAAAACAAAAAAGACAAAAAAAAAAAAAAGATTTCTGTAAAGGTTTTGATCTCATTGTGTAAAATGTCATATTGTCTTAATATATTCCGAATTTTATTTATATGGTACAAGTTCCACATCACAAGTTAATGTTATAATGAAACATGTATTGTTATTTGCCGACATATCAAATTTTATTTAACGGTTAATCCATGTCAAAGTATACAATAAATACAACCAGTGTGTCTATCGGACCTAATCAATTCCTTCCTTCCATATGTCATGTGTCTTTATTGTCCGGATTAGAAAATCTAATTGACATTTATGTGTACGATTATGTAAATATAGAAAATATCTTTATGTATGAAGAAAATTATTCATTTATCACATTTTAAATATAATTTATTTTTCAAATTGAATAGCAATAGAAAACCTAAATTGTATACAAACCAAGAAAATCATAAGTACAAGTATTCTTCGATATTTTATTTACAATCATATACTCAATTTAAATTTAATCAAAAAAAAATGTACAGGTAAATCATCAGAAAAGACTGTTAATACAATGAAGGAGACAATAAAAGATTGTGTCTTCTGCTGGAATTAACAATTTTATTTATAACGAGACTATAGTTTCGAGGGCTTTGCCCTATTCATCAGTCTATTACAATTGATTCACAGGAATTAATGTATGGATGGAAACTGTTAATACAGTTTTTGTTTTAAAATGTCTTTATCAAATATCGCCAAATAACGAAGGATACTTGTAATATTATAAATAAATTATACCAAAGAAAAAGTAGATTTTTGTTCTTTAGAAGAAACTATAATAAAAAGAAAAAAACATGTTTTTCTTTTAGAAATTAGCAAATTTAATTAAATAAAATTATTGCAGTAAAAACTACTGAATTGGACGTTTAAGAAGAAAATATCAATATTTATAATTTATTTTAATTTAATCTAGAATCTCATCCCACAAATTTTTCTAATAAAACATCCCCTACAATAAATTCAGGCATGCAAAAGCGACTCAAAGTAAAGAGTTTGGAGCTTTCAAAACCATCAGCAATGTGTATTAAATAAATAATTTATTTAATTATATTTTTGAAATTGCATGGCTAATTTTTATAATTAATTTTGACAGATTAATAAACCATTTACAATATTACTAAGATAGCAAATGTTTTCTCTTCTAAAGAATTTAATCTACAATTGGAAATGTAATCTTTAAAGAAATATTTTTAAAGAAAATTGTTATTCAATTTCTATACATACTATATATTATTTTAATGATTTAAGTACTCAATTAATATATTTTCAAAAAATCAGGAGATAATTTAAAATTATTTGAACTTTCTTAAAAAATTATCAATGATAATGTAAAATAAATAGAAATTAAAAAAATAATTTAATATACAGTTGAGTTTAGCTATTTGTATGAGTCAGCAGCGAATACTCCAAATTTTGCGAATAATTTTCTTTAGAATAATTAAATAAAAAATTCTACATTCGATTAAATATTATATTTAGTGTTCCAAAGCTTAAAAGTTTAAAAAAAAAGTGTCATTTCATTTATCCAGAATAATTATACTCTTGGAGACTAAATATAAAAATCTGCGGAAAATAACTGTGCGAATGTCAAGACTCAACTGTAAATTACGTTCGAACCATTTTTACTAGAAAAAGTCGATTATGATTATAATCGAAAAATCTGATTGTTTTCCATAATATAATAGCTATTTTAACATAATAATTTTTTGTTTTTCTTTTTAAATGTCAATCTTATATGTATTTTACTTCAATTTAAAAATATAGAAAAATATATATATTTTTAAATTAAATTAATAATTAAATATTGATTTATTTTTAATAAATATTTGTAAAAATTGTCGATTGATTTGATGATGAAATATTAATAATCATTTATTTTGATGAAAAAAATAAATTTTAGAAAATGAAAATTGATTTCAATTGTCTCCATTTAAAAATATTCCTAAATTAATATTTAAATTTTTAACTATTACTACTTTTAGGATTAATAAATGTTTTCAAATAACTTTGGAAGTGAAAATGTATATAATAAAATCTTTAGATCCCATTCATGTTATTTTGCGATCTAAAGCAAATGAATATGAGACCAAAATGATAATTTCTTTCCTACTCTAATGAGATCGTTGGAAATAAATAGGAAAGTAATTTTGAATAAATAAAAAACTTTTATATAAACAAGCAAATTTAGAACATACATATAGAATTCAAAAAACACTCAAAATTTTTGTTCAACTTTTATATTTAATGATTTGAATGTTTTTTTCGGATAAATGTGTAAATTCAAAATTAATTACCATTATTATTAGGTACATTCAACCGAAATAGCTTTATCCATGGATACCTGCAATGTAGATAAACAATAATACAACTCAAATAAATAGTGAGTTTGGCCTGCAACGTAGGCAACAAGAATACACAGCTCAAATTAATTATTTATGTGAACTGTACTTGTTGCCTACGTTCTAGGGACTCATGAGCAAAACTATTTGGGTAGTCTTCTGGCTTTGTTTATTATTTTACCAGGTAACTTTCAATATGCAAGACAAAATTAACCAACTCATTTATCAATTCCCCTCTGATTTCTATAGACTGAAATTCTCTTCCAGCTTCCTTCTTCCAAGTGACTTATTATCTTGAATTCTTCAAGATCCGACTAACCAATATCTTTAATTTCTAAATCAAACCCAGAATATGCTCTCTCTTCCGTCTAGAATGTAAGAGACAATATAAAATTATAGGTGTTGTCCTCTCTTACATTCTTAAGATTATTATATAAAAAAAAAATAGATTTTCTATTTACACAATAACCATAGTCTGAACCGGAGTAATTTCCAAATAAAATATTTTAAATTATTTGTTATTTTGTTATTTTAAGAAATATAATAAAAAAAAATATTAATAATTTTATAATAATTATTTCTTTATTATTATTTCTAAAGCAATTTATACTATTCTTTTATCTATTTAAATTAAATTAAATTTTAATTTCTGTGTTCTTATTTGATTTGTACACATAAACTCTGTTATTTCTATATAAACTAATTTCACCATAATAGAGATAATATTTATTTATTTATTATTACATTACACTTATGAAAAGTTTGGAATTCTAATTGTACTAAATTATTGTTTTAATTTTAATTATGATCAAAGATTTATTCTTCCAGTAAATAGAGGATGAACAATTCTGCGATTGTACAAACGCAGTGCCTCTACTAATAGCCTACCAATGAATCCGTACCATAACACCTTTGAGAAATAACATATCACCTACACAACAAAACCAATTAGAAAAAAAATCAAATAAACAGGGTATATATCAATTCTCACGTTGCTCACATTAAGTCAGATTTTATTAAATCAATAAATAAATGTCCACCATACTTTTATATTAAAAAAATGCAAATATTTTGTAAATGGCATCTTTTCTAATAAAAATCGATAATTGTATTAATTTGTTATTCTTATCATTGTAATGTCATTTTAATAAAATATCAAATTCTAATGCTGTTTTTTAACATTTATTTTTTCAGAATTCCAAATGTCCTTTTATATCCTATTTTTATAAAATATATTTATTATTATTTATTTTAATTTTAAACATTACGTCTTATTAAAAATTATTTTTGAATACACATATAAGATAAGATAATTATGTTATTAAAAGTAACAGACATATAGCTAGCGAAAAATCAAGAAAACAGAATATAGTCATTTAAAATTTTAAAATTAATTATCTAAATAAAATTTAATATATGTACCTACTATCATTGAGTCATATTAACATACAATTATTTTATTTATAAGTGGTTAGTCGCTGTATAAATTTTAGGGGTAAGTATAAGCTACGAGCTGCTGATGTTAATAGGCTAGTTACTGGCTTACTTAAAACTTGAAAGATTAGTTTATATTCAGGATCAAAAATAAAATAAAATAAAACGACCACGACCTAGGAACCAACCACTAATTGCTTAGATCGAGAAGACTCCATTAGGTGAGTTATGTGTCAGAGTTTAAATGTGCAGCCACAAACGAAGAGATCTCTCAGGAGGCCATTTCTCTCAGATCACCAAGGATGAGATCAGAGGATATTCCGATGTCATCGTCTCTTTTGCCGACTGAAAGACGCATAGAGCTCTCTGTAGAAAGATGGGAAATGGGAATTTAGAGCCTTGTAAGACAAGCAGTAGTAAAAATCCTTACTGGCTATTCCCTCCGTAAAACAGTCCAATGGTTGCTCTTCGTAGTGAAACGGGTCTGACATACGCAAGTAAAATATGCTTATCACTTCAAAAATTATTCTTTTTCAAAATCTTGAAGAAAAATTAAGAAAAAAATTTTAAATTTTGTTTTTAGATTATATTTTCCTACCATAGGTATTTTCTTAATTTTTCCTCTATTTAGACTGTGAAAAAGAATAATTTTTGAACTAATGAATTAAGACAGGCCTGTCCAAACCATGGCCCGCGGGCCGCATGCGGCCCAGCACTACAATAAGTGTGGCCAAAATAAAATCATAAATTTCCTTAAAACATTGAGACTTATATGTAGAGATATATTTATTCTCTTTTTCGAAATATAAATGTACATTTGTACAATACGTGAAGCTTTTTTCAAGAATAAAATTCACTAAAAACAAAATTATAAATTCAACTATTGTATATAAGATAAAAAAAAATAATAAAGTTTCGAATAGTATTTAAAAATTCTTCTTCTTCTCATATTTTCATTTTTTTAAATATTTATTATTTCAGTAATTTATATGCTACGACACTGACCAAGTCTATGGTTATCATTCTAGTACAAGGAGACAAGGAATTGGGGCTTTCTAGAACAATCACAATGTGTGTAAGTATATAGGTATGTATTTACATATACGAGAAGCTATTTTCAAGTATAAAATTTAGGAAAAGTAAAATTAGAAGCTCACTATGAGGTAAAAAAATAAAAAAGTTTTTATTTCTATTTTTTATTTTATTTATTGGGCCTCCGAGGAGCGGGCCGCCTCTTACAAGACAAAAGATGATTACACATATTCATTTACAAATCTCTCACACTTTCGGCTTCAGAACAAATTAATTCAGATTCAGAGCGGGTGGCTGAGAGAGCCAGGATTAATCCTGGCTCACATTTCACATTTCTTTTTTTTTTTTTATTCACAAAAAATAATCATACGCCACCCGCTCTCCATGTTCTTCTGTCGAAAGTGTAAAAATTAAGAAGAGATCCCCTCATCGCCCTATATGTCAAATCGTTTATTGTTTTTTGGGATATACCCAGGGCGATGAGGGACTCCACCGCTTTATGCCACCACACTCCTTTCCACGAGAGTGTGATGCCCTCGACCCTGACCGAGCCCGCCCCGACGCCAAATCGCTCCGCAATATTATCCACCAGACTGGAGTTGCCCCTATATTTTTCTATTTTGTTTCGGTGGGCAACACCCAGTCCTGCAAGCGCGGAGACGATCTGGACGGAATTAAAGGAGACAATAAAAGAGACAATCTTCTGCTGGAATTATAAATTTTATTTATAACAAGACTATAGTAGACACACTCTTTTATTGTCTCGTTCAATTTATAAAAATTCCGCTACACTCGTCACAAAAAATTTCAATTTATTTGTACATTATTAGCTTTTTTTTTAGAATATCAAATATCAATAGAATTATAATATTTTATCCGCGGTCCGAGACAATTTTTTTTTCTTCAAATGTGGCCCGTTTAAGCCAAAAGGTTGGACACCTCTGAGTTAAGATACAGTCAAGTATCTATATACAGGGAGTTTACAAAAGAATGTACCAGTTAGATTGCTTTATAATATCAATTAGATGAGGTGTACGGAGTTGTTTCTATTCTATAATTGAAGAGAATGTTTTCCAGTGTAGCTCGAAATGATTGTGTTTTTTTTGTTTTGTTTTTCGCTATTAAATTGGAAAAGTGCCGGACCACTTCATTCGCCAATACGTTTGTTCCCATGACCTTAATGAACTGAAACTCTCTCTCGGCCTCCGAGTAGCCTCCATGGGCGTGCAAATAGTTTTTTTTTTTTTTTATGAAATTGAAATCAAGAAGGGGCCGCACCAGGCAGTCTCTATGGATCTCGAAAGACCCTTGCATTACCGAAGAGAAGAGGAAATTGATCAATAGAAAGCGTGGAGGCGTAGGTGTTTGTGCACCCGAGATTTGAAGGTTTGCAGGTTATAAGGGTCGGGAAAGACGGTCCGGAAGAGAGGAGAATGAAGTCCGGCAATTTTCCAATATAACCGAAAAAAAAATCTATACGCGCTTAAACTGGGAAAGATTCTCTTCAATTCTAGCTTTGAAACAACTACGTACACCTCATCTAATTAATATTATAACTGATAAAGCATTTAAACTGGTACTTTTGTAAAAACCCTGTATAATTTAAAAAATTTCGCAGTCAAGTGATTCTAAATTACATATCCAGCTAAACCATAATCTAAATAGAAATTGTAAAGTATTTCTAATTTTGAAAATTTTCAAAAAAATTTAATAAATATATAAACAATTATTAACTTATAAATTGATTGACAATACAGTGAAGTATAAATTGATATATTCATTATTTTCTAAAAAAAAAGCGATATATTATATACCTTCCAATATATTAAAGTGAGTAAATTAAACTTTTTTGATTGATGCCGTTTATATAAGAAATTCATTATCAAACTTTTCATGTTTGATATCCGTTTAATAAAAACGGAAATTATACAAATCGAAAAAGGGAAATTAAAAAAAGTTTCGAAGAAAGAAAATAAGTAAATTTTTATAAGAGAGCAAACAAATAAATATGCTAAGTATAAAAACCCAAAAACTCTAATTTAGCTTAAAACAGGGGTTATTTATACTAGTGTTTTAATTAATCGGAGGCGACGGCTTAAGATATGAACTTGCCTATGACTTCTTCAAGTGCCATGTCCTACAAGAAGGTTGACCACTAGACGTATAATCTGCACCTCATCCACTGCCGTACAGAAAACAGACCGAGTATTTAATCCGTACCACTGTCGCAAATTACAAAGCCACGAAGTCTTCCTTTTGCCCTGTCTACTTTGGCTTCAATTATAAGTTATAACCCGTATAGCACAGAGACCAAAATAAAACCCAAATGCAACTTTTTTGATTGGTTGAATTATAGTCATTATATAGTTTTATTTAGGTTGAATTACGGTTTCAAAACGGTAGCTATGACTCGTTTTTTCCGTTTTGCAAATGTTGTATTATCGTTAAATTACAGTCGCAAAGATTATAATGCAACTGTTCCAAATAGGTTGTCACCAACATTTTTGGCACCGATTTGCAACTGTTTATTTATAATTAAATATTTTTTTGATTTGATTAATATAATGAATAATTACACACTTCTTTAATAAAAACAATAATCAACATATATGTATAATTTAACGATAATACAACAGTTGCAAAACGGAAAAAACGAGACATAACTACCGTTTATAAACCGTAATTAAACCTAATTAAAACTATATAAAGACTATAATTCAACCAATCAAAAAAGTTGCATTTGGGTTTTATTTTGGTCTCTGTGCTATACGGGAAGTGTTGGTATTTTAGATTTCTCGGAATGTGATTAAAGTATTGGAGCTTTTATTGCTTTATTGTGTCCATTACTTCAGTTTCCTTTTTCGGTAATGCCAAAACCTCAGTATTGGTCTTACGCAGAGGTGGGCAACTTCTTTTATAAACAGGCCAATTTCAATTTTCCTATCACGACACGGGTCAGTACAGAATGAATGGTTTAACAAAAATCCATTATTTCAAAAATATGCAAAGTAAATAACATGTTACAAAATAAAAATAATAAATACGAATTGATCTTAATTGGAATGGATTATCTTAATCTACTCTTATTAAACGAGCAAAAATTGTATATTTATTTGTATATTCGTATATTTGTTTGTATATTTGTATCTTGGTTATATTTTGAAAACGACTCTATCGATTTTGATGAAATTCACGGGTTAGGGGGTTTTTGGGGTGACAATTCAATCTGTCACGGTCTCATCTTCGACAAAATTGTTTTTGATGGGTTTTTTCGTAATCAAATTAATTATTCTCAGGTAGACAAATCCCATTCTTAGGGTTTTAAAAAAGGTTACTCTTTTCTTTTTTCACCCAGGCAGACAATGGGTTGCCTTAATTCATTGTTCTAAAAGGCCGTGAAGAAGCATTGTGATTGTGGATTTTAACATATTTTGTTCTCCATAAACGTTAGAAATATTAATAAACGTTTTATAATTGTTTTTATAAAGAAACTACAATATATACAAAATTATATAGGATAATATTTTCTTTTTGTACACGAAATTTTTCTATGTTCCTATCTTCTTTTATTAATAGAAAAGAATTAAAGGTTCTTTTTAATCAATATATGTATCTAATATACATAAACAAAATAAAATATAAAAAGATTTTTGCTAAAGAAATTGACTCTACCATTGCTGTTTCACCTGGTATAAATTCATTTTTTTTATAATGATACTGATATAAGATGTTGGACCAAGAAAGTAGAATCACTGTAGTCCTGGGTGGACCCTTGCAACGTAAAAAGAAGAAATTTCTGGGATTGGGTCAGAGTTGAAGATTAATGTAGATACGGGTCTTGAAAGGGTGAATGTTATATGTCTCTGGGAAGACGGACGTAACCGAGTTACAGTCAGGGCCCTAGCAGGGCTGTAGAGTCGGAGTCGGGAAAAATGTGTCGACTCCGACTCCGAGATTTCTCTCTTTGCGTTTTCTACAGAAAGTTTTTTCCAAGTTTAATATTGTAAATTGGCAAAATGCTTTTTCTTGCTATGAAGACTCTCAGTTATGTAAAATGGTGTCTCAGACAGTGTCGGTGGGCAACTCCTAGCAAAAAATTTGGAGGGTGAGTGAGCCCTGATGTGGGCAGCAAAAATGTGCATTATTTCAGGTAATTCAGGTTTTTGTATAATTGAGGTATTCTTTTTTAATAGTTGAAGTATAATGTATAATTATTATATTTTTATTATATAAAGTCTAGAATATTGAAAGCGATGGTTTAATTTTTATTTTTTTTATTTTATCAACTCGGTTTTTCAATATTTCTGGCTTATTCATACTAGGTTGGGCGCTCGCCCAACTCCCCCCTGGCACCGCCACTGCTAATTAGAAAAGTAGGAAATGAGCTCATGGGAGATGGCATTTAAATTTTAAACATATGAAAAATATTCATTTAACAAGGACGCCTGTATAGCAGGCTAGTACGATGAAGAGGCGTCTAATGGTTGCATAGATACAGGCGGACAGCTTTCCTAGGCTATTCTTTACGTTAAAAGCAATATATTAATATTATTTTAAACATTAACTTTTAAGGAGTTCGGTGTTGGTTCTAGGTGAAACATTTTAATATAATAATAAAACTTGAGTAAGATACGAGGTAGGTTTCACAAAAAAAGAAATAAAACAAAATTGAGTTTTGAATTCGATATATTTCGGGGGTTAGCCCATCATCAGGAGTCTAAGAAAACTGATTATATATTGGAAAAATAGTTTTACAAGTAAGAATTTTTAAAAAAAATTTTAACTGTATGTGGTGAGGGGAAAGTAGGGGAAAAGGAGAAGTTGTTCTAAGAATTAATATTTTCTATTGAGATTTGAACTGGCTGAAAGGGATCTATACGTGCTATTATAATAACGAATGGACAAGTACCTGAGAAGGTACAACTTGAAAGGTACATGAGAGAGTGCAATTACCCTAGTATATTCAATGTGCAAACAATGGAAGGAATGTTTATTTAATTTATTATAACATATAATCAATAATTGTATTTTTATACACTTCCAATTGATTATTTAAAATATTTGAATTATTAGAGAGGGCTATTTTTATTTTTAATTCTTACTTGTAAAACTATTTTTCCAATATATAATCAGTTTTCTTAGACTCCTGATGATGGGCTAACCCCCGAAATATATCGAATTCAAAACTCAATTTTGTTTTATTTCTTTTTTTGTGAAACCTACCTCGTATCTTACTCAAGTTTTATTATTATATTATTTTAAACTTTGAATTCAGGTAGAAAGGTCAAATTTTATTTGGAACCAGAATTGAATAAAACTGAAATAAAATTTAATTATTTTTTTCACGTTTTCACTCACTCCTGCCATCATCAAGGCATCGCTATAAACAAAGTTTTGAAACTAAACGCAATTAAAAATAATATTAATAAACAAGTAGGTTACTATGTTGACCAGTGAAACCCTGAAAGAGGGACGATACTCCAAATCGTCGGATTTTTCAAGAGGATGAAAATGACCTAATAAATTATGTGGTTATCATTCTCTTTGGGCATGCCTTTGCATTAATTAAGCATTGAGTTCTATAGAAAGTCTTCGATAGAAAATACATCTAATTAATTAAATTTCCTAATTTTAATATATAATAATATTTGCAATGAACTATTAGTGGGTTTTCAAATTAAAAAAAAAAAAAGAAAAATTATTTAGTAAAAAATTAATTATAAATTTTTATTGACAGACCCACCCATAATAACTTTAAATTAAGAAAAAAAACAATCAAATTAAAGTTACCCAAAAATGAGACCCTCCTTGACAGATCCATTTCTCGACCCAAAGACCACACATAACTAATGATTTTCATCGAAATCGTTACTCGTTTCCAAGAAACCGATTCTATTAGTATATAAACATATTTATATACACCAATTGCTCATTTATTTATTAAAATTATTGTATCAGTCGAGCCATCTAGCCTCTTTAATTCGCAATTTTAGACTATTTAAATTAAAAAAAAAAAAAAAATTGAATAAAATGAAAAAATATGATACAAAAATTATATGTTATATAAAAAAATCAACTGGTGTGCGCTCCACAGGATTTTCACATTAGTTTCTCCCTTATTTGAAATCATACCAATTTTCTTCATTACTTTAATTTGGGTTTCCCCCAAGCCGTTTTGAGAAAACCGGGAAAAAGACGAAATTGCAAAATACGAAAAATCTTCAAGTAAACATCAACTTATAGACAAAATCTTGGGGTACTTCTTCTAGCCTCTAGATAGCTTAAGTTTCAAACCCCAAAGCTCTGCAACTTACCGTAGGCAAGATATGAACGATTAAAATATTTATTTTGAGACAGTCCTAATTTACACCTTCTTTATTTCAATCAGATTTAAATTTATACACGGGGAGTCAGGTTAGCCGAGCCGGCTAACGCGCTGGCCTCGCTTCGGCATCGATCGATTACGACGATCTTGAAGACCGGGGTTCGATCCTGGCTGGCAAATAAAAAATTTCTACCGGCTAAATTTATACACGACTCATAACTTTTTACCCTTGATAAGTACACGAATATAAAAAAAAACCTATAAGGGCTATTACGCACTGTCGACTGGTCGCTGGCGATAAAACATTGGCAACTAGGCTGAGAGACCAAGGCGAGCGACTCAATTTAGGTAATTTTTTTTTAATACGAATTTTGGTCTGGTCGTCTCGACTGTTGCTCGCACTGTGAACGCTTCTTTAGGTAGTGTTTCTTGTACATTCGTGCAGAATGAACGTGGAAGAAGTTGCAATAGTAGCGTTACTATTGGGTGCGTGCGAAAGTTCGTGCGGAGTTTGTGAGTAAAAGTCACACAGCGATTAGGCAAACAAAAATCTTTATTCAATCAATGATATATTCTCCATCGTTTTCTATAATCTTTTTTTCCAACGTTCTGGCAGTTGACGGATGCCTTGATCATAAAAACTGCGCGGTTTAGATTCGAAGAACGAAGACACGCCGTTTTTTAAGGCCTCCAAAGAATCAAAGTTTTTTCCATTTAAATAATTTTGCAATGACCGGAACAAGTGATAGTCAGATGGTGCGATATCAGGAGAATACGGTGGATGCGTTAGGACATCCCATTTCAGGCTCTTCAGCTTGCACAGAGTCTTTTTCGAAACGTGTGGTCTGGCGTTGTCCTGATGAAAGATGACTCCCTTGGGATTTGACAAAATCGGACGTTTCTCTTTGATTTCTCGATTCAAATTGGTTAATTGGCGACAGTACTTGTCCGAATCAATCGTTTCGCCAGCAGGGAGAAGCTCAAAATAGATTATGCCCTATTAACACACGAAATTCCTTTTTATCCATTTTTTCAAAGTACTAAAAGTTCTTTCACTAAAAATGCTATAACTCAGATACTAATAGTGCAACAGCTGTCAAATTTATACACGCGTCTTTTGAAGGTTGGGGCTAACTAAAAATCATATGGATTTGATACTAGTGGCGCCATTTATGTGTCAGCCTACGAACTTTTCAGCCGGCCGAGTATGTTTAATAGTTTTTAAGGAATTTGGTGTTGGTACTTGGTGAAACATTTTTTTAAAATTATTGGTAAAATACTTGGTAGGTTTCACATTAAGATTTAAAAAATAAAACGAATTTATTTTTGGAGAATCTTTAATCTCGATATATATATATATATTTCGGGTAACTAACCCTACATCTACCTGAGTGTAAATCCTCATTTCTCAGAAGACCATTCAAAATTAAACAAAATAGACTTCCTACCTTTCTCCCTCAACTAATTTTAAATATTTACCCTTTTGTTATCTTAAAAATAAATTTTACCATTTACTTGTATTCAAATTCCACTTATCCAGTTCAGTTACTTTCTGTTTCTCCTGAAGATGGGTTAGTCACCCGAAATATATATATCGAATTTAAAGATTCTCCAAAAATAAATTCGTTTTATTTTTTATATCTTAATGTGAAACCTACCAAGTATTTTTTATCCAATAATATTATATGTTCTATGAATTATTAATAGTGAAAACATCAAAAATGAAATGCAAAAGGTTATTCCTCTAGTATTAGATAAGATTCATTCGATATTTTTTATTTTAAGCCGATTCCTCCATGTCTTCAGCAATGCTGAAAATTCATATTAAATTGAATTTTAATTAATTAATATATTTTTGCAAAATATTTGATTAAATAATAATAAAAATGAATTTCATATTGAATAAAAATTTATTAAAATAATTAATATTATATATTTTTATAAATATAATGATTGATTTTTATGTAAATATAAATATCAACATATAAAGGTAAATGTAATACAAATATTTCTTTTTGTTTGTTAGAAATAAGAGCTGAAATGTAGTCTACGGTCAGATGCGGTTCGGATGTATTTAGATCTCGGTTGGATTAGATAAAAAAAATGCAAACCCTTCTGGCTCCCAAAATTTTCACTTATAGAACGTTTCACAGTTCGGATTTATATAGATCTAGGTTTGATTAGATAAAAAAATTGATTCTGTTTCTATGTGACGTCACAGACCGTAGACTACATTTTTATCTAAATAAGTTATAATTTATAATATAATAATAAATAATTCAATCAAATCAATATTAATAGAATATTAGTTTGTATCTCCGTTTTCTTTTAGAGAATTGATATAGTCATTATATTTCTTTTCTTGAGTTTGTTGTAGCTTCTGAAGTTTTTTAATTTGACCTTTACTTAATTCTTTCCCAGTATTATCATGAGTTGGAAGACCCTAAAATAAAAATTAATTAAGATCAAGGTACATTTAAAAAAATAAAGAAAAGTGTATTGTGTATTCGTAGATTTCAAAAAAAGCCTTCGATACTGTTGATCACAAACTATTATAATATCATTTGGGTTTAAGCTCAAAAATAATTAATATAATAAGGCAAATTTATGATAATGCTTATTTAACTTTAGAAATAAATGGCAATAAATCTAATAGTACATATTAAGATAAATAGGGGAGTTTTGCAGGGAGACAGCCTTAGTCCGAAATTGTTTTCATTGTTCGTTTCAGATTTTGACAAATTTTTATCTGAGGCCGGATTGGAGAGAGTAAGCATTGATGCTAAAATCTCGATTTCAACATTATTTTTTGCAGATGATTTGATCCTTCTGGTGGATAACCCAATTAAGTTGCAAATGATGCTTAATGGACTTCAAATATATAGTGAAAATAATCAGTTAGAAGTTAATATTAATAAAAGAAAGGTAATGATATTTCGTGAAGCCGAAAGACCACCGGACTATGCATTTAATTATAATGAATTTCAGTTAGAGATGTTTTATATAAGTGTACGGTTTTGAACGTACTTTTATACGCCTCTGAGGTTTGGGGTCTGAACAGAGAGGACAACATAGAGCGGGGACAAGTACAGTTTTTTAAGTCTCTGTATTTTTTGAATAGATCTACTCCCGGCTATATTATAAGAAAAGAATTCCAACAAAAAAGAGTAATTGTATATGTTTTTAAGAGAGCCCTAAAATGGCGATATAAAATTCTTGTAATTCCTGAAAAAGATTGCCCAAAATATGTTACCAAAGAACGCTTACCCTTAGTAATGATCAGAGTCATCCAATCGATTTAAACTGGGCCTGTTAAATGAAAAAGTTTTTCAATGTTTTAAATAAAGCGGAAGTTTGGCTTAGACAGGACCCAGAAGTATATTTTTGGCTAAATGGGTCTGGGCACAGGATAAACCACGAGATAGTGTGCTCCATTTGTAATTAGTATGAAAAGGAAAATCTATTTAATATTTTAAATTTATGTCCAATATACAATGCGTTGAGGGAAGTTAATTTGAGGTACTCTATTGAGAATGTCGAAAATTTTTGGGACATTTTAAGGCCTTTGAGCTTAGAAAAGTTGAGGAGCTTATATAATTTTATTGGGGTGCTCTACGTCTCCGTTCACTTATTATAAATGAATGAGGGAGGGAGGGAGAGGGAATGCTTCTTTTTTTGTATGTGTTCACAATTTAATTTCTCTCAATCCTTGTATTGAATTTTAATAATTCTATATATGTAATAAATGAATAAAAAAAAAAAAAAATACATTTAAGAAAAAAAATAGTATTTTTTTATTACTTTGTCATCCCATTGTGAATATTTTTCAGTTTCTTGAAGAAACATTTCCTCAGGTTTAATCCGTTTCTGAGCTTCTCTTTGAGCATTTAAAGCTTCTTGTTCAGCTTTTTTCTTTGCTTTTTCTATAGCCTTCTCCTCCTCTTGCTTTTTTCGTGCTTCACGCTCACGAAGAAGAGTTTCCCTATCTACTATTTTTATCGCACTTCCGCCACCTTAAATTAATAATAATTAATTTATACATTTATGAAATATTATATAAATAGGATTTTCAAAAAAAAAGAAAGAACAATAATATTATATGAGATGTAAAAATAATAATAAAAATTAAACAAAAATAATTTTTTTCAAATTATAAAATTATTATTACCTTCTTTATCTTCAAGACGAACTCCAATATCAGGTAGGATCTCATCTCTTAAAAGATCACATTCAGTTAAAATACTGGTAACCTTATGGGTTCGTGCATGAGAACGAACAGTTTCTCGAAATGTGGCAAGAATATCTAAATAGGTAAGACTACTTTCAAGATCCCCTTTTTGATTAGAAGAGGCAACAGGGATACCAATTAATTTGTCATCAAAAATAGCACCAAAAGTTGTCAGAAGGCAAGAAGCATATTGAGCAATCTCCAATAGCAAAGGGCAATTAACTGGTCGGGTATCCCGAATATATAAATTTGTTGTGCTAATTAGTTTACGAAGAATATCTAGAGATGTTCTTGTATCAATATTATCTGAAAAAATGTGAAAATATATTTAAAAACCTTAAATAAAAATATAGAAAAAAGATTAGATCAAAGCTCGTTTAAAAAGATGAAATTAAATAAATATATAAATTTATAAACTAATTTCAGGGTCCGGTCCAAATTAGCCTAGCAGCGCTGACGCTGACATCTCGATCAAGACCACCTAGATAAGTTCACTATGACTAGGTGGTTGCTATTGGTCCGATTCACATTCTAAGCACTCTCTGTGGACAACTCAAGCCACCATTTACCCCACTATTTGAATGAACTTACTCCGCTCATGGTTCAAACCTTGTGAGGTGTAAGCACAACAATATAATAAAATAAATTGAAAAACAAAACATAATTTAAACCCATTTAAGGTAATTGGATAAAAATACTTGGTAGGTTTCACATTAAGATATAAAAAAATAAAACGAATTTATTTTTTTATCTTTAATCTCGATATATATATTTCGGGTGACTAACCCATCTTCAGGAGAAACAGAAACTACGACGATAACTGCGACGCAATCTACATAGGACAAACTGGACGCTCTTTTAGAACTCGCTACTCGGAACATGAAAGAGCCTTTAATAGTCTCAGCAGATCAGATGATATTAATATGGAATCAACTTCTACCTTCGCCAATCATCTACATTTGAATAAACACACCTCTTCTATTAGCCACCTAGTTCCGTTACATTTCGAAAGAAAGGGCTTACGTTTAGATTTTTTAGAGTCAACGGAAATAAAATTAGCTCTCTCAAATAAAACGAATATACTAAATAATCAATTAGAAGTTAAGAGGAGTACAATCATTGATTACATTCTTTAAATGTTTGCAATTTGTTTTGTGTGTGTAAATTCTCATTTCTCAGAAGACCATTCAAAATTAAACAAAATAGACTTCTCCCTCCACTAATTTAAAATATTTACCCTTTTGTTATCTTAAAAATAAATTTTACCATTGAGTTGTATTCAAATTCAAAATCCTCATTTCTCAAAAGGCCATTCAAAATTAAACAAAAGTAGACTTCCTACCTTTTCTTCCTCCACTAATTTTAAATATTTACCCTTTTGTTATCTTAAAAATAAATTTTACCATTGAGTTGTATTCAAATTTGAAATCCTCATTTCTCAAAAGGTCATTCAAAATTAAACATAAGTAGACTTCCTACCTTTTCTCCCTCCAATAATTTTAAATATTTACCCTTTTGTTATCTTAAAAAAATAAATTTTACCATTGACTTGTATTCAATTTCGACTTATCCAGGTCAGTTACTTTCTGTTTCTCCTGAAGATGGGTTAGTCACCCGAAATATATATATATCGAGATTAAAGATTCTCCAAAAATAAATTCGTTTTATTTTTTTTTATATCTTAATGTGAAACCTACCAAGTATTTTTATCCAATAATTTTAAAAAATGTTTCACCACGTACCAACACCAAATTCCTTAAAAACCATTTAAGGTAGTTGTTTCACAAATGGGTTTTAGGATTTTTTTGAAATTTAGACATTATATATTAAATAATTCTGCATCGATTGGTGGCAAAACGAAATTTATGAACAATATAGTTCCGAAGATATTAAATTCCAAACAGTCTTTCAGACCCTTATACATTGCACTAGACGGAATACCGGAAAGTTTACATACATATTTAATTATAATTAAGTAACTCTTCTTACCATTGTTATAAAAAACTAAACCAACATTAAACAATAACCAATACATTTTTTAAGAAAATTTTAATTCATAGTTACAACACAGTTTCTGAGATAATAATGAATAAATAATGAAAAATTTACACTAAAAACAAACTGGCAACAATGCATTTATTTAACCTAAAAAGTGGATTAACTTTAGTATTTTTTTGACGTTTTTTCGCTTTCCCCTTTATCGCAACAGCTTTTAATCGTTTATTAAGAACTTTTTGTTTAATAAATCGACCTTTATGTTTTTTATCTGTCATTTCTATGATAAAAATATTCAAGCTCGGACAATGTTGCCAGATTTGTCAAACGAGCACAGGATTGGCTAGTAGTGGTACATAAACAGCAAAAAGTTTTGGGCTTATGAATTATGAATCCTTATTGTCTGTTCTATAAACTCTAGCTTTAACTTTTTGCTAGTATTGTCCCGAAACAACTACCTTAAAAAAAATGAATTGACACAAATTGGTAAAAGAAATAATCTCTAAATAAATATAACTACAAAACTATAAAAAAGAGCATTTTTTTTCATAATGATATTAATGCAAGAAGATGTATCAAAAAGGCGCACCCTCTGTAATCCGATGATCCTTGCAGTGTGAAAAGAAGGAGAAGAAATTTCAAAGATTGGGTCGGAGTTGAGGGATACGCCATGAAAGACTGATTTAGACCGAACCCTTTGAGTTGTTTTTGATTCATTTCGAAGTTATATCAAATTTTCTAAACCTATTAAAATAATACTTTGATGATAATAATTACCACATAAAGCATTATGAACATTTTCCTGTGTTTCTTCAAATTTGCTACGTAAATTCATTTCTTTTGATGTCCATTTTTGAAAGGAATCAGGTGACGTTTCTTTTTTGTATTTTCTAGTGAGATCATTTATATTCAAAAAGAATTCCTAAAATAACAAAAATGTATTTGATTATAAGACATTTGTCCAGGAATAAATTTATACACAATTTTTTAAAAATACAATTTTAAATTAAAAACACATGAAATTAAATAAAAGTGGCAAAGTGCCATTGGGATTCGTATGTCAGTATTTTTCAACCTGTGTTCCGCGGAACCCTAGGATTCCACACAAACGCTTTAGGGGGTTCCGTGGGTCAATGCTAAAATTCGAACGTTAACCCCCAGATATTGATCAATTGGGCGGTAATAAACAAGAACAACAAAGTCATTAATTTTTTAAATATTTTTTTTTTCTTTCTCTTTTTTTTTCAATTACATATACTTGACTGTAAAATAGAAGTAACTTTATATTTTATATGGAATATTTATCTTTTTGTTTCAATAAATGCAAATTTATTATATAAAGTTTTTATAACAAAGGCACCTTATTCCCAACATTCATTCATTACATGTAATATGTAATACGACACCCCCGCACCCCCCTTCCCTAAAATCAAATCTGGGTGTGCTACTGAACGAAGGATTCCATAAAAAATTATCTCAAAAAAGGGTTCGTCAGGATGACAAAGGTTGAAGAACATTGGTATATGTCATAGAACAGGGGTGTCCAGGCATACAGGGGCCGCATTTGAAGAAAAATCAAATGCCTCGGGCCACATATAAAATATACTAGTTCTACTGACGTTTGTTAATCAAAAAACATAGTTAATAACTTAGACCATGAAATATATAGACACGCCCTGGTGTCAATTTACTTTTCCCCAACTTCTAATTTTTTATCACTCTCTCTGCTCCAAAAAAAATAATTTTTAGAAAAAAATAAAACCGACTTCAAATAAGCTGACGTGTTCTGATGTGGCCATCCACTTGACTTTACCATACAACCTGGCCCCTAAAATTATTTATAATCATGTAGGGGGAGATTAGTTTTTGCATTTTTATACTTCTGGTGTCCCACTGATTATGTATACAAAATTTGGTTGAGTTTGATAAATAGCCAAGATTTTAATTTTTTGCCCCCCCCCCCCCCCCATTTTGGGCGGTTAGTTTTTGTATTTTTATACTTCATGGGGTCTGATTATGTTACATAATTTGGTTGAGTTTGCTCAAACGGCCTAGATTTTTAATTTTTAACCCCCCCTCCACTCCCCTTAATTTTGGGTCGATATGCACCAAAATCTAATCAGCTCTTAATCTCAATGGACCAAAACTACGTGTGAAATTTGGTTTCGATATTCCCACTAGTTTTTGAGCTAGCTCGTACACAAAAATAGTAACGCACGGACTAACTAACTGACATTTTGACAAAACAATTATTATCTCGAAAAATATAATTTTTTCGATGTTCACTTATTAGAGCTTTTTTGTAGAGCGAAATGCCATACCCTGTATGGTAAAGTAAAAAATTAAATGCAAAAAATAAAATAATACAACTAAAAATAAAATAAAATGGACTAAAAGGTATAAAATAATTATCTAATTTAGTTACAACTAAACGACGAAATTTTTACATGAAATCACTTTTTGAAGTCGGTGCTAAACATATACATTTTATGAATCGCACTCGATGGATCTTAGTACGTTTGGCGTGTAATGAAGACATCGCGTAAGCTCGCTTATATAGTTTGTTTAGCACCGACTTCAAAAAGTGATTTCATGTAAAAATTTCTTGTTGTAACTAAATTAGTGGTGATGTTGACTATAGTGACTTAAGATAATACCTTGCATGAATCTCGTAAGAGAAAGATTCGTCCAAATGAATCAGAAAATGATAATAAAATTCAATTCATAAATAGAGGAATTATCTCGAAACTTTAGCGGGTTTTAATTGAACATTTTAAGATTGTTTTTTTTTATAAAAGATTTTTTTTTATCATATTTTCGATTATTTGATCATATGAATTGGAGATTTCCACTATTTTGTCATTGATCATATCATCAGAACTTGACCAAATTAATATGTACCAATCGGAAACAATACTGAACCCAATGCAAAAAAAATCATCAAAATTGGCGACGAAATCGAGTAACATAGACACAAAAAAAAAATTCAGTTGAGAACCTCCTCCTTTTTGAAGTCGGTTAAAAATAACGAAACATCACCGCTCTCTGTCGCATAGCAGAAGGAAAAAATCAACATCAATATATGATAAAATTATTTTTATTTGTTACTTACATTTAAAAATCTTTCATATTGAACAGCCATTTCCATTGTATTTGGAGAGTAATCTAGTGTATCTTTCCAGGAATGGAGCAGAAAAGCCAATCTTAATTGCCTTGATGTGTTCTTTTCTAAGGCATCCTTAATTGTAATGAAATTTTTTAAAGATTTTGACATTTTACATCCTGCAATAGTTAAATGACCGGAATGAAGGAAATAACGGACCCATTCGTTATTATCAAAATATGCCTAAAATAAAATAGAAGTATAAGTATAAAAATATAATTCTAATTAAAATAATTAACCCGAAGGTTTTAGTATCTTTTTTTGAAAATAAGATTGAATTTTTAAAAAATACAACTCACGGTATAAACCAAATATATCGAGATAAGAATTTATATTTAAGGTCTCTTAATATATTACATATCAGTGTGTTTTTGTCTCGAGGGTCGAACTAACATGCCTGGTAAGTGTTAGTACTCGGGTTCAACTCCTGAGGGGACGAGGCTCTGTGATATACAATATAAAATTATTCAATTAAAACGAAATTTTCTCTGGAGAGAGACGGACTGGTAGAATTTTTAATTGAGTGTAATGGAAGGCAGCCCAGGGGTAGTGAGGAAAGAAAAAATCAACACATATCAAATAAAGAGAAACAAAGAGGTTGATGCAAATAAACATACACACATATATATCGAGATGATATATCTGTATATATATTATTTATTTGTTTGAGACTATAGTTTCGAAGACTTGGTCTTCATCATCAGTCTTTCTTCAATTATAAATGTTTTTCATGGAGTCAATATCATATGGATATTGAAAACTTGGTGTTCTTTCGTCACTGCTGGAGGGCTAGGAACTAAATCAAGCAGAGGACAACCTCTTTGTTTCTCTTTGTGAATCAACAACTCTGCTACTCTCGGCAAAACAAAAACTTTTCAATCATATCAAATAAGGTGTAATTTATTGGATTCCTTCCTGATTTCCCCTCAAACCAACGTTTCGGAGGATTCTTCCCTCCTTCTTCACGGTTTCAAGGGGTCAATGAAGGAAACAAATCAAATGCTTCCTTCCTCTCTCCACAGCAGTGTTCAAAACTTGTTAACCCCTTGAAACCCTGAAGAAGGAGGGAAGAATCCTCCGAAACGTCGGTTTGAAAGAAAAGGAGGAAGGAATCCAATAAATTACACCTTATTTGATATGTGTTATTTTTTTCTTTCCTCACTACCACCGGGCTGCCTTCCATTACATTCAATTAAAAATTCTATTAAAATCTTAGATTAGAGACCTTAAATATAAATTCTTATCTTGATAATTCTAATTGTTATTGAAAAAATGCATATATAATATAGCCAATTCAGACTAAAAAAAATTAACTTAAGAGATTTAGAGTAATACCGACACTATGTGTCTTTGTTGAAAAGAGATGCACGTGGTGTTTGTCAATTTTAAAAAAGTCTGATTGTATCCATAGGGAGAGTCTATTGTAATAATTAGTAGCGATTGTGGTGTTGGTGCAAGGTGAAACATCTTTAATAAAGATAAGAGTAAATAAATATTATATTTAATATTGATTTACTATGAGTTAAGGATACTAGGTCACTTATTTCACATTAAAATTAAAAAATTAAAAGATATAAATTTTTTTTTTTTTTATATATCTTTTAATTTTTTAATTTTAATGTGAAATAAGTGACCTAGTATCCTTAACTCATAGTAAATCAATATTTATTTACTCTTATCTTTATCTTTAGAGTCTATTGTATTTAAATGTCTGGGTGAGTTTGGGATCCTCAAAAAATTTGTGACCCTAATTAAAGCCTGTGTCCGTGAAACAACAGGTAAAGTTAAGCTTGGAAACCAACTCACTACAGAATTTGAAATTGTATCAGGATTGAAGCAGAGAGACGGTCTCTTTTAATCACTTTTTTATTTTAAATGTTCAAATAAATAAAAGAGAAAATCAATCTTATTAACAAAGTTCTTTATAATCGGCATGATAATTTATTTGTTTTTAATTGTTATTTTTAATGTCATTTTTAAATAGGAAAGACATCAGCCAAATAATGAAGAGATTTTTAGAGCAGGCTGGATGTAGTTATTCCAACTCAGAAGAAGATAAATCTTCAGAGGTAAGTAAAGATGAACAACCGAAAACAAAACGTAAAGAAATTTGGATTAAGCAGTATCATTCTGATTATATCAAGTATGGATTTCCAATTAAATCTGGCACAGAAACTCAACCTATTTTACATTGCGTTATTTGTTTTGAATATTTATCATACGGGTGTATGAAGCCTTTTGAAGAGACATTTTATTTTATTAGCCAAACAATCACATTTAAAAGATAAACCAATTAATTTTTTTTAAAGAAAACATGAATTATGCATTCAAAAGGCAGTTTTGCTCTCTATTAGTAATGTAAACACTAATTGTTTATGGGCATCATATTTAGCAAGTTTCGGTATAGCCAAATGTGGGAAATTGAAAATATTTTGTTTTGCCGATAGTAGTGGAGTTGTTGATTCATAAAGAGAATTCAATGAGGTTGTACTCTACTTTAAACATATGCATAAATATATAATGAGTATTATATGTATATTAGGGTGGTCGTTGAAAATTATATTTTTTCCGACGGCCCCTAAAAAGCTTCCTTTTGATGGAAAAAAAGAGGTAAATTTTTTTTTATTAATAAAAGATCACGTACCGCAAGACGATCTAAGTTCATTTTTTGGTAAAATCATGTTTTTTGGGAAATTTCTCATTAAATATGCAATGATTTTACCAAAAAATGAACTTAGATAGTCTTGCAGCGTGTTGTTTAAAAAAAAATTACCTTGCGTTTTTTTTATCAAAAGGAAGCTTTTTAGGGGCCGTCGGAAAAATTCAATTTTTAACGAGCACTCTAATGTATTATATTTATTTGTTTGAGACTATAGTTTCGAAAGTTTGGCCTTCATTAAAAGTCTTTTTAATTAGAAATATCTTATCTGTTATTTCATCTGGGTTCAAAATATCCGATTGGATTTAGGTAAATTCGTTTTATCGTAATAATAAACATGTCACTCAACAAACGACCGGCTTACCTAAATCCAATAGGGTATTTGAACACATGAGAAATAACAGATAAAATATTTCTAATTAAAAAGACTGATGTTAAAGGTCAAACCTTCGAAACGATAGTCTCTAATAAATAAATTAAACGAATTTTGGGAACGCAGTGTTGGTTTATAGTTAAAACATTATTAAAATTATATTAAGTTGGAATTGGTACCAACTACAACCTAATATAATTTTAAATAAATTAAATATATACATATTATACTCGTTATTATATGTAGGTATATGTTTATTTGCATCAAGTAGAGGACAATATCATTGAATTCTCTTTATGAATCAACAACAGTGCTACTCTCGGAAAAGCAAAATCTTTTCAAAAAAAAGATCATCACTTGAGAATTTAGGAAAAAAAATTTTGCACTCATTTTTCCAACAATATTTGTCTACTACATACCGATACAAAATCTTAAAATGATTGGTAGACTCTGGATTAGACAATTTTTAATTTAAATGGTCTTTTATTCTCTTCCTTACAAATCTAGGGGGTATTATGGGCGTAACCAAATATATTTTGGGGTAAAAGCTAAAAAAGTCCCCCGACTGATGATTTGTTCTATGTATATTATCTGATAGGTGGGATTATAAGAATTAATATAAACCTCAGCTTGAGCAAGCTCATTATCATGATGAGGAAATTTTAAATCAACTCCTCCAGTGTGAATATCTAGAGATTTTCCGCAAATCGCGCTAGCCATTACACTACATTCAATATGCCAGCCGGGTCTTCCTTTACCCCATGGCGAATCCCACCAGGGCTCGCCGGCTTTACTTGCTTTCCATAAAGCAAAATCATTTGCAGACCTTTTTTCAGCCAGACGTTGTTCGGAATTCGATAAGTCTCCTAAATATTAAATAATAAAATTTAGTAAATAAAATTATAAATTATTGCAGAATGAAATGTTACCTTCTCCTTCTAAAAGAGATTTAGCATCTCCAAAAGCTTCAGGTACTAATTTGGCGTAAGAATGATTCACTTTAGAATCAAAGAGTTGAACATTGAAATAAACTGATCCATTTGATTCATAAGCAAAGTCGTTTTCTACAATTTTTTGGATATATTCTATAATTTCTGGAATGTACTCGGACACTCTAGTGAGTACTGATGGTCTAAGCACCTATAAAATATTTTTTTTTTATTTTTTTAAGTTATTTTTAGAAAAATATTTGTTAAAAGAAAAAATATATATTCATTTCATATCGTACATTTAATGAATCCATGTCCTTATGAAAATCAGCTTCCCAATATCGTGGTAGAGTAGTAAATATTGAATTATCTTTAATATCATTTCCATATTTGATATCCAACCACTCCGATAAAGGATCTTTAGATTCTTGTAAAAACAACTAAAAAAATCAATTTTGAAACAGTATATTTAAAAATTTAGGATAAGAAAATTTGTAATACTAGAAACAGGTATACCATTTGTGCATTTTCTATTTCTTGTTTGTTATTTTTTAGGACAGCTTTATGTAATCTATCTACTGCTTCCGATATTTTTACTAATGTTTTTTCCATCATTACTTTTTTATCTTGATCCATTGTTTCTTTTAAATATTTTGTTAAATTATCCAATATTAATTTAGAATCATCAAGATGTTGTTTTAAGGTATGATTTGCTTTTATATATTCTTCATAAAGATAATTTTGTCTAGCTCTTTTAATTATTTTATCGTCTATGTCTGTGATATTCATAACATAACGAATTTTGTAACCAAAATAATCAGATAAAACCCTTCGTATAATGTCGAAAGAGATATATGATCTAAAATTAATAGAATAAAAAAAATAATAATAATAAAGATTTGTATTAAAAGCATAGTAAAATAAAGAGGAAAGTTTTTTTGAAAGGTTTTATTTTTCCCAAGAATGGGTTCAGCTACTTAACCAACTTGCTCATTTCTATTCACACTCCAAAATATCACTGAATTATTTCTATTATATGATTCTTCCACAAAGCTTTCTTTTTCCTAATCCTATCAATAACTTTTTTTTTAGGATAATAAAAGATTTAAACATAAATACAAGAGCAAAAATAAAATCGAATATCGGGATCTATTTCAATAACAAGTGAAGTCAGACAGGGCGATTCGTTAAGTCCTATGCTCTTCAATCTCATTATGGATAAAATTTTAGCATATTTGATGACCCAACTTGGATACAAAATGAGAGAAAATTCCATACAGGCTGTGTGTTAAAAAAAATCGAAAAAGTGAAATTTTCCCTTTTTCAGGACCTAAAATGAAGTAAAATTGTTTATAGGCTTAATTAACATATAGTGAAAATACAATCAAGCTAGAATTCTGAAATTTGGCATACTAGTAAAACTTGGAACATTAATAAAAGAGAAAATTGAAAAACCGAAACTTTCTCTTCTTCGGGGTCCAAAACGAAGGGATGAAATTTTTGAAAAACTGACCGGGTTTTTAACAGATATTTTATGAGAAATATTTAATCATTAATAATATAAATGTTTAAATGTAATTATTTAGATAAATTAAAGGATAAAACTTTTCAAAAATTAATGATATTTGACAAAAAACATGAATGTGAAAAAGGGGCCAAGTTCGGAACAAACGGCTTCGCCGACAAAAGGAGTTGAGGTCTAAACGGGTACCAAGTTCCATAGCAGTTGCTCAAATCATAGCTATAGGGATGAACAATGTTCTTCAATTGATTTAATACAAAATTTGTTACGTTCTTCGATACTGAATTTATAACTTGGCAAGTTATAATCTATATATATAAAATTAAGATTTTGTCTGAACATTGCTCCAAAGCACGCCAAATTTTGGTTGCACACGTTTCAAACAAAGTTATGAACGAAAACACCCTCAACAAAATTCCTGTCTGTATGTCTGTCTATATCAAAACCAGACGGCAATTATAAATATTGGTGATGAACACAGAGAAGCCAAAATAAAAAAAGGTGTAAGACAAGGATGTGTGCTGTCACCCATGATTTTCAACTTATACATAGAAGAAGCGATTAAAGAATTCAAAGACAAAATTGATACAGGTATAGAAATCCAAGGTCAAAAGATCGCTATGTTAAGATTTGCCGATGACATTGCCCTTCTAGGAAGCAATAAAAAAGAATTAGAGGACGCCTTGAATGGAATTAACCAAATCCTAATAGAAGAAATCAAAATGAAAAATAAACAAGAATAAAACCAAGGTCCTAGTATGTACAAAAAAAGAACAAACGAGACAGGAATGCATCAAAATTAACCAAGAAACCTAGAAGGAGTTAAGGAATTCCGCTACCTAGGAAGTAAAATAACATGGGATGGGAGGAGCAAAAAACGAAATTAAATCAAGAATTGCCCAAGCAAAAATGGGGTTTAATTCAAAACAAAAACTACTATGCTCCTCCTCAATCAGCTTAGCAAACAGGAAGTTGCTATTGAAGACATATGTATGGAGCATAGCCATGTACGGGTGTGAAACCTGGACAATTGGAAAAGCGGAGAGAAAGAGATTGGAGGCTTTCGAAATGTGGTGCTACAGAAGAATGATGAATATCAAATGGATGGAAAAAATTACAAATGAAGAAGTTCTTGGAAGAATCGGAGAAAGAAGAACCTTGTGGAAGAGTCTGAAGAAGAGAAGAGGTCAGATGATGGGGCACACACTGAGACATGGGGGACTGCTTAGGGATATCTTGGAGGGGAGGTGGGAAAGAAAAGGGGAAGGGGAAGAACCAGATTAGAATATTTCAACCAAATAATTGGGGATATGGGATGCCAGACATTTAGAGAGGTTAAACAGCTGGCGGGGGACAGAGTCGAGTGGAGACGGATTGTTGCATCAAACCAGTCTTAGGACTGTATACTCAATGATGATGATGTCTGTCTGTTTCAGTGGTTTTCGAAAAGTTGCTCACGATTCACGTAAAAACGGCTAAAGGGATTATTATGAAATTTCATATTTACATCAGATGTCTTCTAACTTACGTTTTTAGCTATATAACGTTTTGATATTTTGACCCCAGAAGGGGGTTTGGGGGGCGCACGAATGAAAATTATCAAATAACTCCTAAACTATTAACCCTACGGCAAATTTTATGATAAACAAAGTTGTAGGGGATGTGATTTCTGACAACTTTTGTTTAAAAAAATTTCCCCAAAAACCACCCAAAAAGGGGGGAAGGGTGAAAAAATGTAAATTCTTGCCCTTGGAGCAAACTCAACCAAATTTTGTATACATAATCTCTGGGCCTCTAGAGAGCTAGAAATGCAAAAACTAACCACCCAAAATGGGGGGGGGGGGGTCAAAAAATGAAAATTCTTTCTCTTGGGCCAACTCAACCAAATTTTGTATACATAATCTGTGGGTCACTAGAAGGCTAGAAATGCAAAAACTGGGTGCGGAGGGTGAGTGCGGGGTGGAATGGGAGTGAGGAGTGAGGCGGAGTAGGGTGGGGGTGCAGTGGGTGGTGCGAGGTGGAGTCCAGGGGGCATAGCGGGGGTGGGGTCCAGGGGGCTAGGCGGGGGTGTGGTGCGCAGGGTTGGAGGGCACGGGGTGGATGGGGGCGGGTGGTGGTGTGGGGGCGGAAGTTGGGAACGGGTGCATGGTGCGGGGTGCTGGAGGGTTTTTTTTTTTTTTTTTTTTTTGGGGGGGTGGGGGGGGGGTTGTCGAGGGCTGGGGGTCCAGGGGGCGTGCCTCCTGGCTAGCAAGAGGGCCGCCGAAGGCGGGCCTTGCAGCTAGTAGTCAATAAATTACGTTTAACGTGATGATATTTAATACAAGCTTAAAATTTAGCTTTGGTATTTGTTCTATTTTATACTACAAATAATTTAGTTGGATATAAAACTTCCCAAGTTATAAATTCAACGTCGAAGAAAGTAACAAATTTTCTTTTAAATCATTTGGAGAACGTTGTACATTCCTATAGCCTATGATTTAAGCAACTGCTATGGAACTTGGTACCCATTTAGATCCCAACCATTTTGTCGGCGAAGCCGTTTGTACCGAACTTGGCCCCTTTTTCACATTTATGTTTTTGGTCAAATTCCTTTTAATATTATCTTTGATTATCTTAAACGCTAGTCAGCTTTTGTTATTTTACCAAAAAAAATAAACCTTAGTTTAGTTTATTTTTATCCCTTCAGTTTCTAATCCCGTTTGATTGAACTCTTAAAAGAAAAGCTTAAAATAAGTTTCAAATAAATGTTTTTTGGGGGGTCTTAAAAGAACGATGACTTCGGAAAACTTCGACATCTACTTAACAGTTTTCAATTTAAAAAATATTTTATTTGTTTAAAAAGTAAATGAGCTCGAATAAATATTCTTGGTATGAGAAAATGAAAATAAATTGCAAAAAAAAATTTGCAAATTCATACCTAGCATGGCCCATATGGGATGCATCATAGACTGTCGGACCACAACTATACCATAAAACCTGATTGCCATTTTGAGGTATAAATTCTTCTTTTCGTCTAGTTAAACTATTAAATAATTTTAATATAGGTTGATTTTTTCTAGGTGGTGGTTGCCATTCAGGCTGGTGATGTTTGGCCATGATGGTTAAGATTTTTAAAAACTTTTAAAAATATTGCAATTTAAAGAAAAGAATACATTTAAAAAATGAAAGAAAATAAATTTATTACTTTAAAAATAATGACGTTTGAATAATTTTTCATTTCATGTATGGTTTATCAATGAATTATTTGAAATTGTGAATCATAGATCAAAAATTCAAAACGTGTCGTTGACTTATTAATATATTATTATTCCTAGCTTCGCATGGTTGCCTCTTAAGAAATAAATAAATAAAAATTAAATAAAGTTTTGAATGTGTTACATTTAAGAATTTCTCTAATATACATTTTGGGGTTTTTTTTATATTCGATTGATATTACAATTTTTAAAAACTGCTGTGTAGTCACACTTGTCAAGTTCACTTTCTCTTTTGAATTTGCCGGGTGGTTTATAAACCATTTAAATTACTTTTTTAATTACTTTGTTTATATTTCTGAAGTAAGTTTGTTGTGACATTTTAAGTTCCTTTCAATAAATAAATTGTGTAATTTTATTTTATTTAATTGACCGTATTTAATTTTAAATTATAACGATGACGTTTAAAATTTTTGACTTTATAAACGCTAAGTTCAGACAAGGTTAAGTCATAACCTAAACTTCAGATTTCCAAATTAGGATTTTAAATGTTAATTTCAATAATTGGCATATGATTTTGTATAATTAAATTTTGATATTTAAATAATATTTGTAAAAGAAAAAATATAAAAATGCATCTTAATGATCCTTCTGGAGCAAGGCATCGTAAGTGTAGGTGGTCACAACGAAATTGTATATGGTGAAATAAAAATCTGTTACATTTGATTTTATTCTATTTTTATATATTATAAAATATATAAATTTCACCCAATATTATTTATTATTTTATTTTCACCATCCTATATTTCATTGTGATTTTTTTTTTATTTCTTAAAAATATTTTATTTTAATTTAAAACTCAAAAGTTATTTATTCATACCATTTTGACACCTAATTTGATTTTTGTTAAATTTTATATTCCCCTACTTTAGAAAAATAACTCTTCTTGATAGAAATCTTACAGTTTGGAGACCATCCCCAACACCATTACAGAATGCATTTTGAACTATTTGTCATTTTATTGAAATTTATTTAATCGGAATTCGAACCTTGGGTTCTAACGATTTTGATTGATCTCAGGGATACAAGTTCGAAAAAGTTGGTAAACGAGGTTACTTTTTACTTTTAACCTGGGGCGTAGCTAGCAAATTACAAGAATAAACAAATCTTGAGGTCCCTGTAATTCTGCGAGGTCCAACATGGCCATACCTCTATCTTACCACCCTGGATGCAATTAAGTTCTTTTACGAATGCAAAAATTCAAGAAGTCTTCGAAACTTGGAATATAATTCATTAAAAGCCTAATAAACACACTGTTAAAATTTGAAGACGATTTACCTGACCAAACATAAAATAATTTCAATTAAAAATAAATTATTTTATATATGGTAAATTGGGAAAGGGTGGGAAAATGATCATTATTTTATTTTTTTTCATTGAAGGACTTTCACCATCTTGATGAAAAACTAATATTTGTTAGAATAATCTATTCGGAGTAACTTAAAAAAAAATTGAAATTATTTACCTCGTAGTTTTGATAAAAAAAAAAAAAAAAAACATTTGGGCGATTATTTTTAGTGGAGGGGATATAAGATCAATGGCTTGGAAACGATCCATTCATAAAGAGGATATAGTAGTGTGAAAAGTACAGTCACGTTAAAAAAAACATAACCTAAAATTTTAGCTCCGTTCATATGTATAGAGTGGTTACGAGGCTAAAACTTTTTTTGGGAATTGTCTCCAAAGAACTACCTTATGAAGCGAGCTATCAAACTTATAAGAGATCCAGCATTAACTAGCGCCCTCGATCCTCTTGTCTGTCGTCTCCGCTCTTTTCCTTTTTTTTATACTTAAATGTTACCATGGTGTTTGTTCGAAAGAGATAAAATAAGTAATACGCCTAAAGCTTCATTTGCCCTAAATAGACTGATTTTCAACCATTCAACATCCATTCGCGATTAAATTAGATACCGAACAAATGCATTCGTCAACCTGTTTATCCTTATGACTTGTAGAAAACGGAACTCTCTTCCGCCATCCGTATTTCCGACTACATAACCCTCACTTTTTCATTCTCAATACGTCTCCCCCCCCCCTCACCATACCTATTTCCATAAAATTATTACTTCTAAACATTTTTCTAATTTATATTCAGTTTTCTAACTCCTGAAGATGGCCTGACAACCCGAAATATATAAACTCACTTTTGTTTTATTTTATTTTATGTGAAACCCACCTTGCCTTTTACCTAATTTTTTTTATTAAAAAATGTTTCCCCTTGAACCAACAGCTATCTCCTTAAAAGTTACCTCACTTTTTCTTTCAAGACCCCAATCCCCCACATACCTTCAACTCCGACCAAATCTCCTCCCTCAACTACTTCCTTGTTCCCATTAAAACTAGTTTATTAAATTTTAATAAATAATAATCTTTAAAAAGGAAAATACTTTATTTTTTTAGATAGTGAATACCTATTACCTCACTAACATTAATAATCTCTTTTTTAGCATCCTTAATCAGTCTATGTACCTACGATATAAGAATAAATACATTTTTAAGCATTTTTGATTTAATTTTCTGCTTTTAATTGTTTAATAATCCAAGTTGTATTTAATTAAGTTTTATTCTAATTAACTGGTTGAATTAACAACTTTGTTTTTTTAGCTGCTCAAAAAATAGCTAAAAAACAAAAACGTGTGGTAGATAATGCATCATTGAGTGGACCAACAAATTTTCCTCCAACACCTTATAGTCCTTATTCAATGCCATTGCAACCCAATATGTATCAACCAAATCAAATGCCGACTTATCCAATGCCGAATTATTCTAATACCGGTATAGTTTTTTATTTTTATTTTATCATTAAATTTGTTTTGATATTTACAATAAATGTTATTTAACAGGTTACGATGGTCCGCCTGGATATAATATGCCTTCAGATCAACAAGGATTTACAATGCCGACCAATTTATTAAAAGACCCACTGGTTACAAATGTTGCAATGCAATATGGACAAGCATTAGTAGGATCTGGAAAACAAGCGATTGATAGAGAAATTGAAAAATATGTCCCAATAAGTAAATTAAAATATTATTTTGCTGTTGATACAAATTATGTATCTAAAAAATTGGGACTTTTATTTTTTCCTTTTGTACATTCAGTAAGTAATTTGAAATTTAAAAAGTTAGTTTTTCGAAATTTGTATTTCTTTTGGGTTCTTACGAGGGGTGAACCGCGACCTAAAATCGTGTACACCTACTTCCACTTTCATTTTCAAGTAGAAGACAATAGATGAAGGGCATTATCTAATGAATTCCAAAGACGGTGTACACCTAATTCCAATCCCGGTGCACCCCTCGTGTTCTTATCATATCATATGTTGTCTCTTGAATAATTGTAATATTTTATTTTTAAATTGAAAGGTTTTTATAGTCACAAACTAATAAAAGACAATAATTTTATTTAATTATTATTATTATTTATTTTATTAATTCACTAAACAGTTTCGGTCACCACTTGTTGACCATCTTCAGTAGTACTAAAATTTGAAAAATGGAACATTTCGTCAATTTTTTTTTTTAAATTACATAAATCAACAATTACAGAAGTTTGACAATTTCTTTCAAGATCCGGAAACTGTCACTTTGTATACATAAATCATCAGGACCGCGCCAAGCTATTCGGCCGCCCATGTGCAAACTTTAATTTTACCCCTCTTTATAGTCTTTTCAAGTGTCTGTCTAGCTGTTTTGCCGCCCTTTGACTTGGCCGCCTGTTTGTTTTGCACACATTCGCCATATAGTCGGCGCTGCCCTGTAAATCATCCTTAATTTACGAGTATTAACATAGATATTTCACACATTTATTCATATATAGCAATAATTCATAAAAAAAAAAACATTTATCATTGACTAGAATCAATTTTGAACTGATGACCAATTGAAATATTATTTTTATTTTTTCTTAATTATCATATTACGCAATCAATCCTCAATTAAATAAAATTATCGTTACAAACAAATCTATTTGGTCCTCGTGTTTATAATGGAATGCCAGCGAGCATCACTGGGCTGCCAATCTCTGGTTTGTTTGGGAGAAGGTTGAGGAGGTATGTGGAAGAAGGCCTTTAGTATTGATTTATTTTTGGAAGTTTCGGATTTTATTTATTTATAAAAAGCTATATGGATGTACATAGATATTATATATATGTATAAAAATTGGAACTGGCAAACAACGCTATGATGTCGGACCACCCCTCCACACAAGCTTTGCTTAATGAGGGGTGTTGCAATAATTGTTAAATTTGATTTATTTTATTGTCTTTAATTAGTTTAAATTTTTTTACGTATACCTACAATGTATTTACTTATTTCTTTGCAAATAAATATTCTATTCTATTCTAGAAACTCATTAATAGTCTGAAGATGGTCAACCAATGGTGACCGAAACTGTTTAGTGAATTAATAAAATAAATAATAATAATTAAATAAAATTATTGTCTTTTATTAGTCTGTTACTATAAAAACCTTTCAATTTAAAAATTAAGTCACTTAAGTCCTGGAAAAATTTTATTTTTATAAAAAAAAAAACAAATTATAATATTTTCTCAATCACTAATCAAAGTTGTTTCCAAAATAGTAAAAGTCTCGTCTTCGCTGGTAAAAGCGGTTTCTCATGTGCCATTCATACGTCATCCGAAAGTCAGAAAATGCATTCTTTTGTTCGACCAATAGAATACGTTTTCGGACTGTCGGATGACGGACGCTTGAGAGAACGCCTCAAGTCTCCAAGTTTGCACACTTTGTAGGTGTTATTAAAAAAAAAACACTGTAACGGAGATAGTAGTAATATTTTCTTTCGAGTTAAGCAGGGCCTATAAATAATTTATACTGTTTATCAAGGCAATCACGTATCCCAGAGAACTTTAAGTAGTATTAGATATCTTCTCTACTCCTATTTTTGACTTTTTTCATAAACTCTACGCGTAAACTGCAAAATCAAAATTTTTTCTAGTCAGAAGTTGACTTTTTTACAAAGTAGTACTTAGGGCCAGTTGTATGTCGGTTGGTAAAGTCTTTGTAAAAGTTGACAATGGGTAAAACCTTAGAATTCAACTTGTGCCCGGCGGGTGGCCAATCAGATGAAAGTGCGTGTCATCGTCACCAACCGACATACACCTGGCCCTTACTGTATTACAAATCTGTATAATCAGGGAAAGGGTGAAAGGGTGAGAGCCCTTCATTATTTCTAAAAAAGAAAATCGTAATTTTGTTATTACTTTTTTCTTGGATTATTGTCTACACTTAACTAATGCATCTAATAGCCCCTTCCCTATTTTGCATGTATTATGGGGATAAATAGGTAGATTGTGATGAATGTGTCAAATGACTAGAGAGAAGTTCCAAGGTGCTGTAATAATAATTGTGTAACTTGTACTTATCTAATGAGTAATGACCTAAAAGGTGAAATTGTTAAAATGCAAATTGTTGTCACATAACATACCTAGAGCAAAATCCAATTTTGAGACTTTTGCCTCTAAATTGTTCCATTCTTTTATACCTGGATGCCTTATTACTAGGGTTCGGATCGATATGCACTAAAAAACAGCAAAATATGCATTTAAAATGGCCGAAATATGCATTATAAACCCATAATATCTAGTGGTTGATAGCTTTAAACCGACTCAAGGAACGGGTAAAAGAAGAAATAGTCAATAAATGGATAACCCACTTACGAAACGTAGCACTTTTAGAGGAATTATTTTTTGGCATTTTCACTTCCAAGAAAAACAGTTTAAAATTAATGTTAACGAAAATAAATTTAAAGAAATTCGGGTTTTTTTTATATTTTTTTAGCATAATAGAACAACTGCGTGATTTATTTCTCTTTAAATATTTAAGAAAATTTTAAGAAACAACTGCAAATTATTAAATATAAAATTTATGTTTTCAAAGTTTATTTTTAAAAGAAATTTAATATTTATTTATTTTTGTTTTTTATTTTTTAGAATAATTTTCATAAAAAATATTATTTTAATTATTTCCTTAAATTTTCTCGATTTGTTTGAAATGAGAGGGGGTGGGGTCAAATAAAGGTTTGAAACCTGTATCCTACCCTCTCTGTCTCTAAAATTTTCTTCAATTATTTTTTTGATTTGCCAACAAACGAGGGACAAAAATCACACAAATATGCAAAATAAAGCTTAAATCGCTAAATATGCACTTAAACTCCAAAATATGCATTTATATGCAAAATAAGATTTCTCTGGGTGGGTCCTGATACCTTAAAACGCCCAGATACAAAAGATTAGAAGGATAGCATTCAAGGAAAAAACATGCATAATATGCAAAATCCGGACCCTACTTATTAACCTTCAATTCCTTATACTGTAATTTTTAAAACATTTATATATAGTTGAAAGCTAACCTTTTGATTTTTAATTACATTTTTTACTTTCATTTCTTCCACATAAATTTATTGCCAAAATAATACAAAATTACTTTTTTCTTGGAAACCGGTTCGAGGGGATAACAACCTTTTCCTTTCTTCTATATCTATAGACATTTGCACAAACTTATATCATTTTTTAACCTTGCGGATAAATCAGTCAATATGAAGTTTTTGTAAACACTTAATTAGTAATGCATTAGGTAGTTGTAACAGTATTATCACTTTTAAATTTTATTATTAAAATTAGCATTTCTTTATATTTTTAATTATAATTAAGTTGACTTATTTAAAATGTATTTTTAACCAAATAATTTATTAAAGTATTATTTTAGGATTGGTCTGTTAAATATGAACAAGATGAACCTGTCCAACCAAGATATGAAATTAATGCTCCTGATCTGTATATACCAACTATGGCCTATGTCACCTATGTACTAACATGCGGATTAATTTTAGGAATGCAAGATAGGTCAGTTAATTTTCAATATACAAATGTTTTTTTGTTAATTTTAATGATTATCAAGTAAATGCTAATTGTTTGATATTTAAGGTTTTCACCTGAAAAATTAGGAATACAAGCTAGTTCCGCTTTAGCTTGGTTAGCAATAGAAATAATCATTGAACTAATTACGTTATATATAACTAATATTCAATGTAATTTAAAAACTTTTGATCTAGTGGCATTTGGAGGATATAAATATGTTGGGGTGAGTATTATGGGTGAAGATAAAAAAAGTAATAATATTTAATAAATATCATTAATTTTTAGAGTCATAATAGCAATACTGCTCAGCCTTATATTTTCTAAAACGGGCTATTATATTGGTCTTTTATACACCAGTTTGACATTATGTTTTTTCCTGGTAAATATTCTGTTGTTTAGGTCATATCATCGCCTTAGAGTGTAAACCTGCTAACTCACAACAAGGAAATTTTACAGGGCAGAGAAAAAACAAACAAAAATTAATATTGTTGTTATGGAAAGAAACTATTTTACACATTTTTTTCTACAACTTACGATCGTAATTTTAAGTAGCAGTTTTACTTGGACGATGTTGCATTTCTTTTTCTTTCGAACGGTATTAATTAATATGTCATATATGATAAAAAAATGGATATAGCAGGTTTACACTCTAATGCGACGATATCTAGAAATTGTTCTATATCTTGTTTTTAAGATTTAATTATGAAAAAATTGGATTTAAATTTGAATTTACAATTCTTTCTAGTCTCGTACTATAAATATTCAAGTACATTCTGATGCTTCTCAACATTATGCTGGGAACAAGAGACGACTATATTTCATAATGTTTGTGGCTGCTATACAACCTGTTATGATGTGGTGGCTGTCTGCTCATCTTATCTCACATTCATAACATTTTTTAAATATAGGTATGCTCTTTTGTAATAAATATTTCTTTTTCTTTCCTTTAATTCCATTGAGCATTTTTATAAACTTTGGTTCCCCCCCCTTTTTTTTTCCAAAAAAATCTATTTTGTTTTATGCCTCTATAAAAAATACAAAATATTTTAACACTATATTTAAAAACAAAATTCTATTTATTTAAAAAAAATGTTTAACCTAAATGTAATTTTATAATTGTATAATACATTTTGTACCACTCAGTAAATCGTATAATAAAATATATTATAAAAATATAGTGATAGTTTTTATTTTAAAAATTTTGAAATTTTTTTAAACTTTTACAAACAAATTCATATTTGAAACTGAATACTAAATTTATTGAATGCTATGATAATTCTTGATTTCTTTAAATAGGATAATAATTAATAATTACTCTCTGGATAAAATTTACATTTTTTTTGTTTGTTCAAGAAACTGTAAAGTTAGATATTGAAGATAAATCTGCAACATTTAGGGCCAGTTGTATGTCACAGAAGTAAATGCTTTTTACAACTAACAAAGGGTAGATCGGTAAATGGAGGAACTGGTCTTATGCTCTGTCATCTGATTGGCCATCCCAGTTTCTTCATTTACCATCTACCCTTTGTTAGTTGTAAAAAGCATTTACTTTGCGACATACAACCGGCCCTTAATAACATGTAAAAGCAGAAGTTTGATATTAAATAAAATGAAGAAAAATCTTTTAATAATCTTTATTAATAAATTGGAAGTCTATTTTGTATAAACATTTTGTATAATGATATAATTATTTATTTAATAATAATATATACATGCATCATGTAAAAATATATTATAAATATAAAAAACAAATTATGAAAATATATTAGGTAAAATTAATAATTATCTCAATTCTTGTAATCTTGAGTGCAAGTTGTCTTTTAAATATATATTCAAATTTGTTTTTTTAAATCTTATGATTAATTTTTAATAATATTTAATTGAGCAACTTATTCGGATAAACGAATTTTTTCAAGATACTTAATTATTTTGTACGTAAACATTTTGATTTATAATTTTAAATGTTATATGTATATGTATATTATATATGTCACCTTTTCTTTGGAAATGTTAATATTTTTTTTAGAATTTTTTCATTCTATTTAACGAAAGAATACATTCAATTTTTTAGAAAGAGTAATTAAATGGGATAGAATAATCACTAATTCAAGAGAGAGATCTATATAATGGAAAAACATAACAATTTTACTTATATTACTTTAAAATTAATTATAATCACTGCATTATTACAAATTATGGGAATTTTATTATCACTATTTTAAATTAATTCTTTTACGTATTTAGCATAAATAATTAAATGCTAAAAGCTAGTATATTTTTCGATTTGTTATAGTATTATACAATCTGAAAAGGAATTTTAGATCAAAATACATTATAAATAACAAGAAATAAAAATGAGATATTTACCAATTTAAGATTCTAAACCTTGTTTTCTTATATTAGTGATATTTTGGGAATTAAGCCGATAACCAGAACCCTTAGATGCATGATTACTCCAATCTCCCATTGGAATAGTTGTTCTATAAAATCGTGTTGATGTTTTATTGAAAATTGGCAAAAGTTCATTTGCTTCATTTGAAAGCGCCTAAAAATAAATATATTTTCTTATGTAAGTATTATGTTATTTTACCAAAAATAAAATCATAATGATAAATTTTCATTAATTACTATATACACCCTGATAATAATTACTGTTCTTAAAACATTCTATAGAAGATGTACATTTTTTAATATAATGATATTGTTATAAGAAATTGGTCCAAAAAGATATAAAATCTGTAGTCTGGGATGGATGCTTGCATTTTTTTAATGCAATCGAATGCAAGAAGGGGCGCATCACTAAGATCCAGCCCCTATAGATCTCGAAAGACCCTTGCATTACCGAAGAGATGAAAAGAAGAAATTTCAAGAATTGGGTCAGAGTTGAAGTTATCTGTGGGTGTCGATCTTAAAGAGTGAAGGTTATATGTCGCCGGGAAGGCAGACGGGAAAAGCGAAAGTTCCAGTCTACAGAAATCAGGGATAAACGAATCGGCGAATATCTTTGTCGGTTAGTATCTATTTAATCGCGAAGGTAAGTTTGGAAAGGGTTCGTGTAAATAAGGCTTTAGGAAGGATTATTGATTTTATCTCGTTTGAACAAAAGCCATGATAGTATCTATAAAAAATGGTAAGGGCGGATACGTTCTACGATTGGTAAGGGAGTTGAAAGGGACAGTTAATGCAAGATACTATACGGTGTCTGTTCAGTCGAGCTGAAATCAATTATCCCCCCTAAAGCTCTCTTTACGAGAAACACGCGGTTTTCGAACGCTCAGCACCCCTTCGCTGTCAAATTGGATAAAAGTCGAACAAGCGCTTTCGCCAACTCTTATCCCTATGACCTCCAGAGACTGGAACTCGCTCCCTGCCACCATCTTTCCCGCGACTTATAACCTTCAGCTATTTAAGACCCGTATCCACAGATAACTTCGACCCCTGCCCAGCCCATAAAATCCTTTCTTCTTCTTTTCACGATGGAGGGGCCAACCCAGGCCTTTAGGGGTTCCACCTTTTTGGTGTAACTCCTCTCATCATTTTCATAAAAAAAAAAAATCTATTAGTCTAATAGTTCGCCTCCGAATTAAATCCAAGGAGGCAAGAGAACCAATACCAGATATACCAATTGAATAAGATATAAGGGAGACAGAACCTCTCAATGGAGATTTCTTTTTAATCTAATAAGATCGAAATAATTCATAATATTAAAAAACTACGAATTGGGCACAAGATATGTCTTTGTTATGCTGACAAGGCTACTTTGTTAGCAAACAATTGAAGACAAAGACTCCTTACCAATTCATGCGATAAATTTGGTTTGTGTATTTCAACGAAGAAAGGTAAATTCAGTACTATCGCTAAAGAATCTCTAAAAATTAAATATTTTGAAATAATAATATGAAATATGGAAAAATGCTTACTTTCATGTATATTATTGTATCAGTACCAAAACCTTCACAGGATAATAAAATTAAATCTCCATGAAAATATCTTGCATAAAGTCTAGATATGGGAAGCCCATATCCATATCCTAAAAAAATTCCGAAAATTAAAAAATACAAATTAAAATTATATATTTTATTCTTATATACGTATTAATTGACTCGATTTTTTAACAAAATGCTTATTACCATTGGAAGAAAATAAATGTTACTTATTTAAATGATGATGAAATTATGTCACTCTAAGTTTAAATATTTTCCATTTATTTAGGAAAAATTTGAGTAAAAACAAATACTAAATATACATGATCTTTAGTTTTATTATTAAATGCCGCCTGCTCCTCTAGAAATATTCTTTGCAAAGAGGGTAAAAATAATATATTCAATTAATTAAATGAAATATAATTTACGCAATAAGGAATTAAACAATTACCAGCCAAAGGTACAGTATGCGTATCCGATTTAGGAGGTTGAGGCGCAGTTGAATACATATAAGTAAAGAGTTGATCCGTTAAACTTCGGGGAATTCCTCCTCCTCGATCTGACATCTTTATAAAGAAAAAAATTATCATTTTTGTAAGAATATAATAATAAGAAAAAATATAATTAACAATTTACATATAATCATTTTCTAAAAAAAATTTAGTGAATGTAAATTAGAGAAAAGACTAGATAGGCTTTCTGTAAATCTAGGCAAATTTATCAGCGAATATTTTTAGCTTGAAAGTTGAAACTTTGTAAGAGGAGCAATTTATTGACATAAATATGGTTATCAAATTTCAACTCATTAGTTAACCGTTTAATGGCTTTTCATAAGACAATTCAATATTTTTTGGATTTTCTGCATTTTCGATCCGGATGTTCTAAAGCTAGAAAGATCAAATTCATCGCTTTGGAAATATTAAACATTGTGGCGAAAGAACGAGTTACTATGAGTTCTCAATTTATCATGGGTATCTTAATTCAGACACACAGAAAAAAATCATACTTTAAATGATTTTTCTCCACATATCAAAAATTTCTAAATATGACAAGAAAAATAATCGAGGGAATTCAATACTAAACTTAATTTACATTATGTTTCACTATAAATAGAGTTGCCATAATTGCAAAACATTGATATGGGACGTTTAAGTGCTAAATAAATAAAACATAAAAAAGTGTTTATTTTACTCTGACAATTTAATTCATACACTAAAAGTCCCATAAGCAACGGTGTTTTTGTCACTATGACAGCGAAAAAAGTTTACAGCGACAAAACTGAACCTAGCTTTATTTTTTCAATTATGTTTTATTTATTAATTGGTTTTTTAATTTTAAAACCCACTAATAGGTTAAAGCAAATATTATTATACTATATTAAAATTAGAAATTTTTTGTTTGTTTTTAATTAACAGGTGTCTAAATCATAACAAAACAGGTGTGTTTACAAATAAAGTGGTTCAAGTGGCTTTTTTTTATATAGCTTGGAAACAAATCTTATTTAATTTTATGTTTTTATTTCAGATCCTATACGATTATTTTTTTTATTTTTATTTTCCTATTTATGTTTTTATCAAGTTGTTTATAAGAATTGTATTTTTAACAATTGTACTTTTCCTCTAAATTAAATAAACTAATTTATGTCTCAATTTTGTTAATTTTGTGATTTACTTATTGATTCATTAAATTGTCTTACCGAATTACACTCAAGCTTTTTTTTTGGGTCGAAGTAAACTTGATATTTTATAATTCGAGCTTTTGTTGCCTTTGGGCAATTTAACTCAAAAAACTACCAGAAAAAATTACTCGTCCTACGGACTCGTAATTTTTTCACAGGTAGTTTTTTTCGTTTGAGTTGCCAGGCAACAAAATTCTCATTAAAATGTCAAGTTTACTTCGGCAAAAAAAAAGCTCTCGTGTAATTATAAGTGATAAAAAATCAATAAAGTTTAAGCTATCTTATAAAATACTATAAGAGCTAGCAATGTCGCGAAAAAAAGAATTTTAGAATGGCTGGTTTTTTGATATTCGTTTTCTTATTGAAGCTTGGTGGCATGTCTGGCTGTTGGCTGCTGGGAGCGGTTGCGTTTACCACTGCGCATCCCGTTTGTACAAGTGTAAATTCAAATCATTTTATGTAGATTTTTTTTTTCATAATTTTCTATATTCTATTTTTAAATGTTGCTTGTTGTCATCTCTTTGTGATAATTACAACTAGCAGCGACGACTCCCCCACTCTACCCTTTTGGGTGATTTTTGCTAAATTTCTTTAAACAAAAGTTGTCAGAAATCACATCCTCTAAAACTTTGCTTTTTACAGAATGTGGCGTAAAATTAATCATTCAAGAGTTATTTGATAATTTCCATTAGTGCCTTCTCCACAACCTGTACAAATGGGATGCGCAGTGGTAATCGTAACCGCTTCCAGCAGCCCCATCCCTACCAAGCTTTAATAAGATAAGGAATATCAAAAAACAAGCCATTCTAAAATTGTTTCTCGAAGAAAATATTCTCTCCAAATTTGCATTGTGGGCTAGAATAGCAAATACGTATACGCATAGCTTCATTAGACATGACTTCAGATCAATATACTTTGTATCTGCAAAAAACTTCAGCCATTTCTTTTATCTACTCAATCTCATAGTTGCTTCGCAGTTTTGGTTGGTATTATTTTTTTCTAAATAATCTTTTAGATATACAAACTGGGTGAATAAGAATCTCGAGTTGCACGGCCCATTCCCTGACGCAGAGTTTAGGAACAAATAATAATACGGGACTGAATAAGGAAATACGGTGACAATCCCGTATATAAGGGACGAATGGCAACCCTAACCTAACCAACACCGTACTCTCTTAGTTTAATTGAATTCAATACTTCGTAAGTCAGTAATTTAAATTATAGCTATACTTTTATTAATATCTTTAGTTTTTAATTGTAAATAATAAATTAATCGTTTATTCAAATTATTTTCAAAATATGTATTAATTAATAAAAAAATTTATTTTGTAGAATTTTGTTTGCAAATTAATTCTTAATCTTTATTTATTTCAATGAATACAGAGAATATATCTGTATAAATACAGGGTTTGAATAAATGTAGGAGTGGAATTCGAAATAACTATTTTAAAAGTATAAAGAGGTATGGTATATTTTTGCAAAATATAAGTAAATTGCAGAAAATAATTAAACAAATATTAATAAACGAATACCTTAATACATATATCTTCTTTTCCATGTACAATGGTGACTTCAATAGGCGGAAAGGTTTCCTGAGCATGGCCATGATATTCCATAACCGCTCGCATTGAATTTTTAAATAACTCAAAGAGCATGTGATATAAGTGGGATGGCACATACACAATTTTTATCGGTTCGTCGGGCTTGAGTACTAAATAAATATGAAATATAATATACACATTAGACCAACCAAAAGGAAAGAGATGTATTATTTTACTATATACAATATAGGATTAGAATAAACTGAACGCCTCTTGGCTAGGAGACATTGCCAAAATTATTAATACCTAATATCTAATCATAAAAACAAAAACCCTTTCCTTCTTTAGCAACTCAATAATACAAAAGGACAATTGAAAATAGAACATTATTTCAGCATAAGAAAGCACCACAATCTAATGTTACAAATGAAGCAAAATGAATTGTAAAATTTTTTTAAGCAGACTCAAGTGATTATGGGTTGTGTTGCAACTGGATTCCAGTCCAAATCAGTCCAAATGTAAAACTGACGCTGGCTACATTGTTATTTTTATTTATTTAATTTTTATCTTGAAGCTAGGCTGATCAGACTCATAATCTGAGAGATTCTTCCTCTATTTAGACCAATAGGGAAATTAAATGTTTCTCATAAAGTTTCTACATCTGAAGCCTTTTTCAAGGAATGAAAGTTATAACTAAAGTCAATTCAAATAATCAATTTGATGCTTACAATGACATCTAAATAATGCTTCAGAATCACAAGCCGAATTGTGAGAAACACTAGGCAATTTTAATTAATTTTCTTAATTCACCATTGGAAAAGAATCATCCAAATCATATTTTATAATATTCCCTTGATCAAAAACTTTCAGGAATTTATTCAGAAAATCAAAAATACAAATTTATTAATCAAAATTGATATTTTCCTTCAAAGTACTCCTCATCGACTGCAACTCATGCCAGAGCTTGATCCAATCCTCAAAACATTTTTTATATTCGGTTTTCGGTTTGGTCATCAGAGCCGTCTTCGATTTTTTCATTATCTCCATTTGGCTGCTAAAACGCGTTCCCCGGAGCGATTTTTTGAGTCGACTGAACAGGAAGAAGTCGCAGGGAGCCAAATCAGTCGAATTCGATGCTGTTGGGTGGTATTCTTTCCGTTCTTGGTCAAAAAGTTGCGGATAACGATGGCATTGTTCGACCGCGCGATACGCGATTCCCACAAATCCGGTCTTTTTTGGCGTCTCAAAGCCAAATCATTAAACAAAATGTCTTGAACGGATTCATAAGCGATGTTCAAGTTCGCTGCCAACTCTCCAATGGTCAATTTATAGTTATCGCTCATCATTTCTTTGATTTTATCGACGTTTTCGTCGGTATTTGATGTCGACTGAGTTCGTCATCCTCGACAGACTCACGAAAACTTGGCACACACATAAAAGTTTGTTTTCGATATAGTAACACTTCTTCAACATTTTCCCACCGTTTTTAACTCAAAATCTAATACAAACTCGTTGATGTAAAGACGATTTCATTTTTAAAATCGTAAAAATCTCAAACGGCTCTGATAGTCCATACCGAAAACCGAGTATAAAAAAATGTTTCGAGGATTGATGGCATAAGTGCCCTCCAGTCGATGGGGAGTACTTTGAATGGGACAATATCGATTTTGATGAATAAATTTGTATTTTTGATTTTCTGAATAAATTCCTGAAACTTTTTGATCAAGGTAGTTTATTCTATTCTAATCGAAAATAAAAAAATGATATATAATATTTTTCTTTCTTTTTTTAATAAATAAATTAAATTCAGTTAATTTTAAATCAATATTAAATATATAATAAAAATATTTGTATTTATTTTCTTAAAATATCTATTATTATTACCATTATGTTCTTTTATAATAACTTCTGGAGACGCAAGGTAGTATTGATCACAAAGGAATCTTGCATTTTCATAGGCGTCTTGAACCACAGAAGATACATCACATGCTTGATCAATGCATCCCACTTGTTCAGAATGAGGCTTCCCATCAGAAGGACTACGTCCGAATAATAAAGCTAAAATTAATTAGAATAATTTTTTTAATAATTAATAAAATCTCAAGTTATTTTATTTTCTCTTATATTCATAAACAATATATATTTGTTTGTTATGTTTCCAGCTTACTATAAAACGATACGACAAAGCGAATTTACCTAGACACAATCTGGTATTTGAACACATGTTAAATAACAGATAAAATATTTTAAATTAAAAGGACTGATCATTATAAGGTCAAACTTTCTAAATTATAGTATCTAACATGTAAATTATACACCGGTATACATATTTATATTAATTATATATTTATTTTGATTTAAATTATTAAAGTTGTTATAGGGAATTAAGGACTAAGCAGATAATTTATATTTTATTGCCAACGTTTCGTCAATTTTGTTGACTTCTTCAGGGCTCAAATAGTAAACGTCCCTGCATATTGTCATTTTTATAATTATTCTTTAAAAATGACAAATTTGCAGGAAGTTAACTATATGAGCCCTTAAGAAGTCAACAAAGTTGACGAAACGTTGGCAATAAAATATAAATTATCTGCATAAAAGATATAGTCCTTATTTCCCTATAACAACTTTAATAATTAATTATATATATATATATATATATATATATGTAGATGTTTATTTGCATCAGCTAGTGGGGAGGGGGACATTAACCCCCCCCCCTCCGAAATCTTGAAGTAAACATAGAAATTTTACACGATATAAATAAACCAAATAACCCAATTTTTTTTACATTTCAAATTGTTAATTAAGAACATATTTATTTTTATCATGTGCCCTTCACGGTAGTCTGGCGATCCCAGGGCTGGATATCTTTTACATATGACGGCTAATAATAATGACCAACTTATTGATTTCTTCTGGAGAGATGGCCCAGCCCAACCCTTTTTTCAGCGTTGATCTATTTATTTAATATTTTACCCAGTAGCTTAAGTAAACATTTATTTTTCTTGACCATGGTAGTTTCCTGCTTATTTATTTACTTATTTTTTTATTCCTTGACTACGGCAACTTCCTGTCTACTTATTTATTTGTCTGTTTTTTAAATTATTTATTTTTAAATAATTTAATAAAATTTCTTTAAACCCAGTGACATATGCGGACCATTTTTTTTTTTTATTTGATTATTTATTTATTTATTCTTCCCAGTGTATTTATCTATTTATTTTTATTGTTTGGACGACATGCGGTATTCCCTTTTTATTGTTATTATTATTATTTTATTCTTTGTCGCAGCATACTAAGGTTTCACACCGTTCTGCTGTGGCCACACCCTGAGCCACTCAACCGGATCTTGAGAGGGAGGATCGGAGGGCTATAAGGGGAGATGTGGAGGCCCTTAAAAAAAATTATTATAGCTTATACTTACTATGTTGATTAATTAGCATTCTTATGCTTATTCTAGACATATAGAATCGGTCTAGAAAATATTGAATGCTATTTTCAGTCTGTTGATCTATGTTATAAGAATCTTTAAGTTCGAGAACTCCTTGAGCCATTGTTGGAACAACATCTACATGGCGATTACGGATACGTATTAATGAATCACAAAAGCTAAAAAAATTAAAATAATTATTAGATCATATATTATTATATTAAAAAATTGTTTATTTTAGAGAAAAAATAAATACTTTTTGATTGTTTTATCTGCATCATCAACCTTTTCAAATTCTAAAATATCTTTAAAACTTTGCATATACCAATCATTCACTAGACACACCGATGGCATTCTTAAAAGGTTTTCGGGCAGTAAATGTATTTCTTTCATAATATTGGCAAGCCGTACCGGTAGTTCTTTACGGAGAAAAATAAAACTTTTCCGTTCGCATGCACTCAAACCTATAAAAAAATAATTTTGATTTTATTAAAACACCATTATATTATATAAGATTATAAATGTATGAAGTATTTTTTAATTGCGTATTGTATTTAAGCACATGAGCAGCACTCAGGCGCAATTTCAAGAGTGTATGTGCTCAGTACACGTCGAAGTGAGTGTGAATGGGCAATAAAAGTGACTTGTGCCTATAGATATGTGGGTACACGTGGTTCCATAAAATAATTTTTTTTTTTTTAATTATAAAAATTTATCAAGGAAAGACAAAAAAACAACAAATTTTCCGCTTAGCGCTTGTATTTTAAGTTTTCGTCCCCTTACTCATTTCGAGTAGTTAGGGGGCGAATTTCAAAAAAATTCTGAAATTACTTTTTAGACATTTATATGTATAATTTTTTGAAACAAAAAGCAAGTAAATAACTTATCCCTCTGAGGACTAGTTGTATGTCGGTTGGTAAAGTCTTTGTAAAAGTTGACAAAGGGTAAAACCTTAGAATTCACCTTGTGCCCGGTGGAATGGCCAATCAGATAAAAGTGCGTGTCATCTGATTGGCCATCCGGTCGGGCACAAGGTGAATTTTAAGGTTTTACCCTTTGTCAACTTTTTTACAAAGACTTTACCAACCGACATACAACTAACCCTGAGTAGATATTGCCATATCAATTATTAATGTAATTTACTTATTTTCAACTTCTAAGAGGTTAAATTTAAAAAAACTTTATTTCAAATCCATGACATAAAAAAGGAATATTCTTGCCAAATTTCCTGTTTCTAGGGGTTTGCGCTGGGCGTTGTTGATTTATCAATAAGTCAGTCAAACAGAACTTCTTCTTTTAATGATAAAGAAAACACCTCGATTCTTTTAATTATGCCTTATGAATTTTCCAATTAAGAACGTTTTTTGTTCTTTTATAATAGTTTGACAAAACCTTAGGTACTTTTTATGTAGTTTTTAATTCTGCTTAATTTTTCTTTCCTTAAGTTTTGATCTAAAATAATTAAGAGAACAGAAATTTGCATGAATGATGTTTTACATGTTAATTACTAATGTATAGGTGAGTCAGTCAACAACACATGATATATTATTTATTTATATCAATATATATCCGATAGTTGGTAACTGACTATTGCGTAAAGATCTTGTCTATATACGTATTCTTTCTAGCAAGACCCAAGGTCAGGGCTCAGCCTGGATCCCTTTCCGTTTTAATAGAACCTCAATTCCCCTCATTGGACCACTGGTCCGAGAGAACGAAGAGATTTAGATCAAGGTTTTTCTTCTCTCAAAGCATCGTTAAGTAATATTTTATATTAAATCTCATAGCCAGCATTAATTAAAGACGCCTCATCAGGTTGATGGTGAGCTGCATCGACCCATCAATACCATTTAAAGCAGGCCTGGCCATAGCCGCGGGCCGCATGTGGCCCGCGGCGGACTTACTTGGAGCCCGAGGTCATATATAACGAATTGTGTTTTGTTTTGGGTATTTCAAAATATATTTTAAATCGCAATATTGTTTGGTTTATGTGACTTGACTAATAATTTTTATGCTTAATATAAAGCAAAACTGAGCCCTCAACTAAACTGTATTTCTCAATGAATATCCAAGGTGTAAGCTCATCAAAATAATCGACCTTGACTAGCTTCCTTGATCCCTTGGTCAATCATAGAAGCATTTTTTTTCCATATATAGATAACGTTATTGACAAATTCTTCTAAAGAGATAAATTAAATAATCTCCCTTAAAGTCTAATTTACTTGAAATAAATTATTTGCAAACATTCACACCACTTTCAACCTTAAAAGTGAGACGAATCGAATATTATCATTCTGAGTGGTCTTGTGAGATAAAACGAATAAAATCGCCACCAAAAACGTTCTTTGGACTAAGGGCCAGTTGTATGTCGGTTTGTAAAATCCTTGTTAAAGTTGACAGAGGTAGAACTGTAGAAATCACCTTCTGCCCGGCGGGATGGCCAATCAGAAGAAAGTGTGTATCATCTGATTGGCCATCCGGCCGGGCATAATGTGAATTCTAAGGTTTTACCCTTTGTTAACTTTAACAAAGACTTTACAAACCGAAATACAACTGGTCCTAAGTATTGGATTAGGGGTATGTAAGTAACTCGGCTGTTCATCTATCTTTAACTTTAATCGCATATCGTCGCCTTAGAGAGTAAATCTGCTAACTCACAACAAGGAAATTTTACAGCGGAGAGAAAAAACAAACAAAATTTAATAATGTTGTTATGGAAAAAAATATTATTCACATTTTTTTTCTACAACTTATGATGGTAATTTTAAGTAGCAGTTTTACTTGGACGAAGCTGCATCTCTTTTTCTTTCGAACAGTATTAATATGTCATATATGGGGGGGGGGCAGATAGGCTAGGTGGTAGCGTTCCAGCCTGCTAACCAGGGGATCCGGGTTCGAATCCGACTCGAGGCATCCAGCTAAAATCTGACCTCGGGGGTAGAGACAAATTTAGAAAAAATATAATTAGTATCGTAAATTGGCTTATGGCTGGAAGGGCCGGAAAGCCAAAAAAAATATGTCATATATGATAAAAAATGGAGTTAGCAGTTTTACACTCTAAACCGACGATATATGCTGTATATTCATGTGCTTCATCATTTCACTGTTTTATGTTAATTATATACAAAAAAATTAAGTGTCAGAAATCAAAATGTTTACATTTATTTAAATATGTATAAATTAATCGATCTTTTGAAGAGTACAAATTCAAAATCAATACATTCGTGGCAATAACACATTATAAAAATGAAAAAAAATTAAAGTCCAAGGTTAAAATGTTTAGAATTACTTTAGCTAATGATGATAAATTACAATTGATAATTAGGTCAAAAAAATAGAAAAGTAAAGAGAAATTAGGTTAAAAACTATTTTATAATAAATTATTTAAACACACTTTTAAATTATAAAAAAAATTATGAATGAATTTAAAGGCTTAAAGGTTATCATAATGTGTTAGTAAATTAATTTTAGAAAATATTTATTATTTAAATTTTGTTTTAATTTCAATTATAATAATAAACTTCTAATAAACTAAGTGATTATTATACTGTGCGAACCCATGGTGGCCGTATAGCCGCGTAGCCAACGGGGGGGGGAATCCCCAACTCTCCGGTAAAGTTGAGGTAAATATCGAAATTTGAAAATGATATAAAAAAACTTTTAATAAAAATTTAATAAAAAAAGCAATCAGAGCATCAGGTATATCCATACTCGAAGCCACCCCCAAATTTTTTTTCTGCCTACGGTCTTATGGGAACCTAGCATCATAGAGTAATATAGAGTGGAAGGCTACCGAATATTCAAAAGCGCTCTCTAGCGGCAAAGATCATAGTCATAGGACATTCAAAGCCTTTGTCATAGATAAAAGATCCATACAGGCTTTGTGCTAAACTTTCATTTAGAAAATTTTCCAACGTACAAATTTATAGATTAAAATATTATTAAATATGCCTAGTTCTCGAAGTCAATGTTATGTGCAAGGTTGCTTTCGCGACACAAAATCAGATAAAGAACATACTTTTTTTAAACGACCTAAAAATCCTGAAATGTAAGTACCCTAAATAAAATTAACTGGTAATTTATTTCTTTGATTTTTATATGTTAATTCTTTAATAATTTAATTATAGAGCTAAAGAGAGGGGTTCCCGCCATTTTATTGCCCATTCCGAACCGCCAGAGAGCTCTGTAACTCGTATACGCTAAAATACATTGGCTCCTTATGGAGCCTTCCACTATATATTACTCTAGGCCTAGCATTTTAGTTTTGCCCCGGGCCCCACAAATACTAAGGGCAGGTCGTTTTGGAATAGCCCTATTTTGCTAGGATTTAAATGAATGGATTGTACAAGATATTGATCAATTAACAGACGATTAATTTTCATCACGAAATGGTCTAGATTGTGCAAAGAGGCAGTAATGGTAAACAAAATTATGTGATCATGATTCCATTAAGGAGGTTCTTTCGCGACAATCCACACAAAAAGTTTTAGCCTCGTAACCACTCTATAAATATGAACGGAACTAAAATTTTAGGTTATGTTTTTTAACGTGACTGTCCACTCACACTACGAAATCTCTATATGGATACACACATACTAGCGGGATCGTTTCCAAGCCATTGTGCTTATATCCCCTCCACTAAAAATAATCGCCCAAATATGATTTTTTGTTTTTTTGTTTTTTATCAAAACTACGTGGTAAATAATTGCAATTTTTTTTTTAAGTTACTCCGAATATATTATTGTAACAAATATTAGTTTTTCATCAAGATGGTGAAAGTCCTTCAATGAAAAAAAATAAAATAATGATCATATCCCCACCCTTTCCCAATCTACCCTATGTAAAAAAATGTCATTTTTAATTGCAATTATTTCATGTTTGGTGTGGTAAATCGTCTTCAAATTTTAACAGTATGTGTATTATGCTTTTAATGACTTATATTCCAAGTTTCAAAGACTTCTTGAATTTTTGCATTTGTGAAAGAACTACATTAAAACCAAAAAATATTCAAATAAAAATAAAAATATATTAGTTTTTATAACTAGCTAAGTTTATAAAATTATTTTTAAAGATAAAAATATATTCAAAAATTAATGTCAGAGGTCAAATATAATAATATAAAAAACATTTATGAAAATTAAGTCTAAAATTAATTAACCCATTCCTAATATTTGCACAATTTTTGTGTCAATATAATATCAATTAGCAGATGAAAGGGATTTAGTAATTTACTAATAGTGAATAAAATTAAAATTTACTTAATTATAAATATTAGAGGAATTATCAAACTAAGTAAATTATTTAAAAATAATAAAACGTTTAAAAATCTTAATAAAAAACAGGTCTTGTTAATCAATTAAGGTGTGTAGAGGTACCAGATTTTTTTTTTTTTTAATATCAAATTCTTTTCTAAATATATTCTTGACATTTGTAACAATACTTATTGCATTAAGTAATAATGTTAATTCACCGAATTTATAATGGAATGTGAATTATGATCACTATATAATAACACGACTTAAATTAAATATGAATAATTTAAAAATTTAATAAAAAGTTTAAACCTTTACTAGTACTTACCAAAATCAATGAACTGTTTGATTGATAGAGGTGAGGGATTAAATTGCGAATAGAAATCTAACATTTTACTAATGTTAGTTAAAAGTACCTTAGTTAATCTCATTTTGATCCAAACTGTGTTCAATAACACATGATATCGCAATTACCTCAACCCTCCTCACCACTCTCCTTTGGCCCCTTTAGCCAGGCGGGGATAGATTTTTTAACACTATGGTGCAGCGATCTCGCGAGCGCAAGACTAAGCTCTCTAAAGCGCGGATTCGAGCTTGGACCCTTATTATTTCCAGTATCTTTTATCTGTTTCCAGTGGTATACTCTCTGTACTGAGGGGGAAGGGAGGCCATAGCCACCACATAAAATTTCGAGCCCGGGACCCAAAATCTAAAGCGGGCCGCTTATAATAATAATAATAACGGTGACGGAAAAGCGTCAAACTATTGGCTGACTCATTGAGATCTCTTCCCGGAGACTGAGGGCTTCATAATTGCAATCCAAGACCAGGTCATAGCCGCAAAAAATTATCTTAAATACATAATCAAGGGACCTAATGTGACCGATGACAGATGCAGAATGTGTGGTGGTATGTCCGAAACTATTCAACACGTCATTTCGGCCTGCCGAGTCCTCGCCAGTACGGGTTATACTCATAGACATAATCAGATGGCAAAAGTCATCCATCAAGAACTTGCTCTTCACCATGAACTAATAAACGTTCCGTACTATGAGTATACTCCGGAAAGTGTACTTGAAAATAGTGGTTGTAGACTATATTGGGACCGGTCCGTGCTGACAGACAGGACTATACTTGCGAATAGACCTGATATAATACTCACCATAAAGAATAGCAAAATAACATACCTTATTGACATCACCATACCAAATACGCATAATCTCCAACAAGCCTATGGCGAAAAATTAAATAAGTATCTTGAGCTCGCAGAAGAAATTAGGAAAATGTGGAGACAGGATAGAGTGCTAATGGTGCCCCTTGTCATGTCTGCGACTGGTGCGTCCCGAAGACGCTCCCTAAGAACTTAAAGGAGCTGGGCATTTTTGGAGGGGGCGTTATCACGATGGTGCAGAAGGCTGTACTGCTGGGTACGTGCGCGTCAGCCCGGCGGTTCCTGAACCTTCCTTCAAAATTATAATAACAAAATAGAAGCTATCATCTCTGCTGTTTACAGCCGATGTATAGTAAACAAACCTCCTTCAATAGGAGAGAAAAGAATGATAATAATAATAATAATTTATTCAGAATCCAATCTTACAATTTTATCTTTACACAGTGCTCTGAGGCAGTTTGCCTCATATGAGCAGTAAAAAAAGAATAATTCACATAAAACAAAGAAGAGAAAAAGAAAAACAAAAGTGTATGTGAAAAAGAAAACTCGAGTGAAAGGAAGGTGAGAGAGCCATCAGGTGGGAAAAGGACACCAAAAAAGAGACGCTCACTCCCGAAACCCACCCCCGTGAAGATATGCCAAGAGACCACGATTGAATATAAGTGATGATGAAGATGAACGGGTGAATGAAGGTAATGAATTCCACAGTCGGGCAGCAGTAACAGTGAATGACCTATTCACCACCTCGGACCGGTGACTCGGAATATGAATACGATTTGAGTCAGCCCGAAAAGCGCGATTATGTATGGATGATTTAAAGGTGAACATTTTATAGATGTATTCAGGCTGATGTGAAATGAAGGTGCGATGCAGGAATTTGCCAAGCATGTAGAGACGCCTCTGGGTCGCTCTAAGCCAACCAAGTCTGACATAAAAGGGGAGACGTGATCGCGTCTAGGAATATCAAAAATAAACCGAACACATGCGTTCAAAGCCCGATCAAGTAAACCCGCGCGGGTCCCAAGAAACGTCACCATATACGAGGCAACAATAGTCCATAGTTGACAAGATAAAAGAATTAATGAGATGTTTTCGTGTCGAAAAAGGAATGAGATGCCTGACTTTAATAAGTTGACGGAGACCCCGAAACACTCGTCGACTGATCGAATTAATGAGTTCCTTCCAGCTGAAGAATCGGTTAAAGATGACCCCGAGATTAGAGACACACTCGCTATACTGAATCTGGTGCCCATTTACACTTACTCTAAGGGGGTCATCGCCAGAAAGCCTCCTGACAAAAGGACGACTATCAATAATCATGCCCTTGGTTTTTCCCTCATTAATTGTTAAACAGTTTTCTACAGCTTATCTACAGGGTGTCTCAAAAAAAAATGTACTAACACTTCGAATGACGAGAAAAACATGATTTGTGAACATAGAGAGAAGTTGAAAGGCTTCAAGTACAGAAGACAAATTTAATTGAAGAATCATGTTCGCAAATGTTCAAATTGATGACCATCAATGTCCAGACAACGCTGATAACGCGGACCAAGAGATTCACAAACGTCACAAACAGGTCATTTGGAATATCGCGACATTCTACTTTAAATTAAATGGTTCCATTAATCGCCATAATTGCACCTACTGGGGTCCTGTAAATCCTCATGTAACAGTTGAACACCATTTAAAGCTTACCAGGGGTAACAATGTGATGTGGGATATCCGTATAGGACCATTTTTTTTAACAGAACTGTCACTGGTGGGAGTTACCTCACCTTGCTGCAGGAGTTTGTTGGTCCACACATTGCAGAGATGTTTAGTGATGACGACTAGATTTACTTTCAGCAAGATGGAGCACGACGTTTGCGAATCCCTTGGTTCGCATTATCAGCATTGTCTCGGACAATGATGGTCATCAATTTGAACATTTGCGAACATGAAAACGGTACCCTATAGTAAATCTCCATTGTTTTTCTCGCCAATACCATAAACATAATTAAAAATTTTGACATATCATTTCACAAAATATGTGTTAATATCTTATCCATAATTTTAAAAGAATTAGATGTTTGGTGTATCTACAGGGTGTCTCAAAAAAATGTACTAACAAGGAGAAGGAGAAAAAGTCGAGCAATTGTTACTAAGAATAATTTTTTTGGCTATTTAATAATAAATAATATCTTTATAATTACAGATAGGTATAAAATTTAGGCACGGCGCAATTTGAACCCAATCCATGCACAGCCCACGCGTGGGCTATTTTGTAAAACAAGGTTTGAGACGGAGTGGCGCATATTAAAGCCATTCCACGGCCAGCCCACGTTCCTTGGGTCTCACGTGGATCGTGGTGTACTAACAACACAGTTTTCATGAGTCGTGGGTCGTATGTAGGTAGAAAACTTGATAAATTCTTATTTAATTAAAAAAAAAAATAATAATAATAATAATTTTGAGCTCTTTATATGGAAAGTGTAGATATGGCGTGGGTGTGGGCTGGGTTCAATTTGCGCTACTGCTTAGATGGTCTGGGTCTTGACCATGCTTGGGCTGGACGTGGATTGGGTTCAATTTGCGCAGGGCCTTATTGTTTAAAAAGTAAATATTTTTCTCATTGAAAATCATAATATTATTATTTTTGGGGCTAAATTTCAATTTTTTTTTCAAAGATGAATGAAATAAAAACAAATTATCAGCATATTTTGGTAACATTTTTTAAAATATAAAATCGAATAAAATATACCTATTTATATAAAAGTATATATTAATTTTTTTCATTTTTTTTAGGATGTCAGTTTTTATAAAAATAATGCCTATTATATTGCAATACCTGAGGATTTAAGTTATGGTAATTTTTTCTTAGTTTCTCATTTTACTTAATTTCATTTAATAGATAATAAAGCTAACATAAAAGAAATAACTTTGACAATATTGGATACCTTTGTTTATATAAAATTTGATTTAATAATGATTAAATCACAAGTCAACTATAAATTAAAAGATGGACGGGTTTCAGTGGCATATTGAAGGGGCCGCAACAGCGAAGTTATTAAAATACTCGTGCCAAATAGGGGACCAAATGAGCAGAAAGGTCTAGAAAGAAAACAATTTATATAATTATACTAGCTGCAAGGCCCGCCTTCGGTGGGCCTCTTGCTAGCAAAGGGCGAAGCGCCCCCAGGACCCCCCGTCACTTGAACACTCCCTCTCCTCCATCCCACCGATCTTCTCCCCAACCCCTGAACTTCACCCCCACCTCTGATCACCCTCCAACTCAGTAAACCTACCCCTGGACTTCCTACCCATGGACTCCGCATCCCCTGGACTCCCACCTTTCCCCTGGATACCAACCCTCACCCCTAGACCCCCACCTCCCAATCGTATATAGGTACAGACATAGGCACAATTCCTCCTTAGTAGCCCCCTGACCCCCACCCCATGTCTCCCTACACTTGGACCCTAGACCCTAGACCCAAACCCCCACCCCTGGGGGGGGGGCAGACAAACATAGAAACATAGGTACATACAGGGACAAATGCCCTTTAGTAGTATGTGATGATATAGATACAGACACAGGGACAAATGCTCTTTATAAGCCCCCTGGGAGTGACGGGACATAGGTAGGTAGTTACAAACAGAGGCAGGCACAAATGCCCTTTAGTAGTATGTGATTATTACCCTTATTTTACTTTCTGTTTAAGTGTTATAAACTTATCTAAAGTCAACAGGAAAAAAATAATATTTAAACTCTTTCCATTTCGCGCGTGGAGGGGATCCAAAATTTGTCCCTACACTATTGATGGTCTTGAATATATGATATATGGATATATATATTATATCGAATAACTTTCAAAATTAAAATGCTAACATAAAACATAATTATTTTAGAAAAACATCAACTAAAACTTTTTCATTTTAGTAAAGTGGCTCTTCTGCTACACGTAATATCATATATCATATCATCATGCCTATAAAAAATAATTCTATTTATTAAATTTAACAAATTATCTATTAATAAACATTCAAACTATTAAATACATCATTGACAATTGTTCAATATGTATTGATATATATATATATAATCATTTTTATTTATTTATGTCAACCGGATTATTTACAAAATGCCATCCGTTTTATTAACCGAGTCTGTCTTATCAGAATTGAATGGTATTTCATTTTAAATTAATATAATCTAATTTTATTATTTAATAATTTTGTTTTTTATAATTTTAGCCCAAGAACCTTGGCCTCAAAATGTAAAACTTTTTCAACCAAATGAAGTAAAACAAATTCTTCTTCCTGATAGTTCTAATTGTTTAGCTGTTCAGACATATTTAAAAATGTGTAATCTTCCCTTTCAAATTGAATCAAGAAAAAATGCTGAATATATGAGCCCTTCAGGTATTTTATGATTCTAGTATTCTCACAATGTTACTGTCTCTGCTTGTGATCAAGCCGTCTTCCAAGCCTTTCAAATATTTCACATGATAATAGACAGAAATCTATCGATTGCATTTATTATATTGCATGAACTAAATGTCGAATTGCAATCTATCTGTTTGTGTCTGATGGTCAGTCGCTTTCGTTCAGATAAAGTGTTTCCCTGGCCATTAACTTCGATACCAACAAATTGAGGACTGTCATACTCTTTCATTATTACTTGAAGACCTCTTCAGAAGAAGTAACGTCATGAAAATACTAGAGAATTTTAACCGATTTCATTTCATCACTGATAGTCTACTCAAAAAATCTTAACTATTTGAGCAATTAGTGTCTGGAGAACCAAGCGATGCTCGGTAACCTTTTGCCTCTAAATAGCTTAAGTTTGAAATTTCAAGGCTCTGCGACTTACCGAAGACGAGAAATGAACGATTAAAATATTTATTTTGCGACATGACTAATTGACACCCCCTTCCTTTATTTCAATCGGATTAAAATTTATACACGACTAATAACATAATACACTTTTTCAACGACTTCATATTCAGTGGAGAAAACTATACCTTAATAATAGACCTTAAAAAATGTTCGTAAATTCTTTCTATAGTATTATTCTATATATAATCAATATATCCAATCAAATATATGACTTAATAAAAGTAAAGGGTGTGTAGATTCACAGTGAAACTACACACCCTTTACTTTATTAATTAATATCATGTTTCACCTAAAACCTACACCAGTTTCTCTAAGTAAAACAAATATATGACATTTGACATTTGATGAAATATACTAATTGGGTATTTATTATTAAATATCCATCAGTAATTATATGGAAATAAAAACAACGATTCAAAAGGAGGAGGGCAAATGAAAGTCGTGTGATTGATGTGCAAGATTAAATCTTGTTCGTTGTCAATGAACTATTCGACTTCTCTATAATCAGTGGAATCAATAACTAATAATTTATTAGACAAAATAATAATATTATAAAAATATACGCGATATTGGAATATGTTTATCATTAGAAATAATACTAATAATTATATTCAAACGCCTCCCAATCGATCCTTTTGTTCTATAATAAAAAATCTTTTCCTTGTTCACTAATTTAATACTAATAATGTTAGTAATGCCTTGTCTATTGAAGTTGAGACTCCGCAGATGACGTTTCTCTTTCATTTAGGGAATTATTTAGCTAAAGAAGAGAAATTTTGAATTTCGCCCACAAAGTGAACAAACGGTGTGACTGAAGTTTTTGCCACTGTGTTTGACATTTTGGAAAGTTTCTTTGATTATTACAGGCTCTGCGACTTACCGCAGATGAGATATGAACGATTAAAATATTTATTTTGCGATATGACTAATTTACACCCCCTTCCTTTATTTCAATCGTATTAAAATTTATACACGATTAATAACTCATGAGACTTGATAAGTTCACCAATTTTTAGCGAAATCGTTAAAGCCGTTTTCGAGAAACCGATTCTATATATATATAGGTATACAAGAATTTCTCGTTTAATATAATACGATTTCATCTTTACTTACTTAATATTAGGTTTGTTTCAAGAAGCTCATGGGTTGATCTGGGAACTGTCAGACATAAGATCAGTGAGAAAATAGTGTTCCATTAACATTTGACTTGAACACGGACCATAAGACAACTGTTGCATTTAATTTTAGACCGTACCTGAACTGGTTTGTGATAATGCTCCAGCAGGGACTGTTAGAGTGACATAATTATTTACAACCTCTACAGCTCGGGAGGATGGGGGGGGGGGGAAGTACTGTCATAGTGAAGAAAGAACAAGCAAAAAAGTGTAACTTCATTACTTAGTTATAGCCGAGGGGTGAACCGCGAACTAATATCGTGTAGACCTATACTTCCACTTTAATTTCCAAGTAGAAGACAATAGATGAAGGGGCATTAACTAATGAATCCCAAAATAATTCCAAAGACGTGTACACCTAATTCCAATCGCGGTTCACCCCTCGGTTATAGCAGAACTTTTTAGCCCGATGCAGCGTTTTTCTCTTCCAAAACGCAAACGGAAAAATATCGTAAATAATCAGGATTAAACAAGATGAAAACAATGCGTTCTAGAGTCTAAATAATTTGCAATCAGTTCCAACAATGATTATTTTAAGCATAGTCAAAAAAGAGTTGTCACTTAATAAGTTTAAAATCTCATGATCGAAGTCCCCAAAAGTCTTTTCCCCCTACTCGAGTTCCACTCCGTTTTTCTTGTAAGTGTAGATGTTCAATAAATAAAATAACTTTTTGAAAATATATCAATATTTACAATAAATTTTTTTTAAAATGAATATAACTGGAGGTTACTTCTTCGCTCATTATTTTTTGAAAATGATATTTTTCATGATTCGAAACAATTATCATATTACACATATGATAGTGATAGGAACAAACCTAATGAATTTTCACAATGGGTGCTTATCTATATTGGACCTTTCTACGGTCCTATGAATTTTCTTTTACCTTTTTGGTTGAGGCTTGATCAGGGAGATGTGAGATATGGTAGAATTTTTATAACTATACATTTTATATATTATATATCGTCGCGTTTAGAGTATAAACCTGCTAAATCCATTTTTTATCATATATGACATATTAATACCGTTCGAAAGAAAAAGAGATGCAGCATCGTCCAAGTAATTCTGCTACTTAAAATTATGATCGTAAGCTGTAGAAAAAAAAATGTGAAAAATAGTTTCTTTCCATAACAACAATATTAAATTTTGTTTGTTTTTTGTCTCCCTTGTAAAATTTTCTTGTTGTGAGTTAGCAGGTTTACACTCTAAGACAGTGTTCCGCAAACTTTTTGTGTTCAAGGTACACCTACCAAATCAAGAAATTTTAGAGGTACACCAAAGAAAATAACCAATGTTTATTAAATATTTATTTTTAGACAAATTAACTTTTAAACTTTTAGTTTTATTTTTTTCTAAAGCAATTTGAACCGCGAAAGTTAAATAATATGATCAATAATTTCTCATGTTAATTCTACATATTAGAAAATTATTTTATTATTTTTTGAATTTTTGAAAAGGAAAAATAAATTGAGCATCAGACGGGACTCGAACCCGTGTCTTTCTCCTTTACGCAGTAATTGGCAAGCCGCTCTTCGCTTAAAGGAGAGAGACACGGGTTCGAGCCCCGTCGGATGCTCAATTTATTTTTCCTTTTCAAAAAATAATAAAATAATTTTCTAATATGTAGAATTAACATAAGAAATTATTAATCATATTATTCAACTTTCGCGGTTCAAATTGCTTTAAGAAAATATTTATTTATTATTAAAATCAATATAATATGAAATGATTTTTAATGAGAAAAGTGAGCCTGCTTAACTGACCACAGGCGATCAAAATTTGGAGCGAGCAATCGTTGATAAGGCTGCTTGACATTTTTCCTCGGCACACCAACTAATGACCACGGTACACCAGTGTGCCGCGGCACACACTTTGCGGAACACTGCTCTAAGGCAACGATATACAATTTACAACAATCATTTCATACATTATCTTAACAATTTTACTATTTCCGTTTTAATTTTTAGGCAAGGTACCTTTTATCAAATGCGGTGCATTTGTTATTGCTGAACTTGAACCAATTATTGGTTTTATCCATAGTAAAGGTATAAGTTTAAGTAATGATTTAGATGCTGAACAAAAAGCTGATATGAGGGCCTACATGTCATTAGTAAATAATGTTTTGGCAAATGCAGAGGTAATCAAAATTTGGCTTATTACACACATAAACAACATCTTATTATAATTAACCAGTATAAATATGTTTTCTTATTTTATACAATAAAAAATAAAACATTTTTAAAATTTGATAATTACTTTTCAGCTTTATATATGTTGGTGTGAACCAACTACCTTGAATGAAGTTACTAAACCTAGAAATGGATCTGTTTACCCCTGGCCTTTAAATCATATTCTCAATTATTCAAAAAGAAATCAAACAGTAAAAAGACTAGGAGTTCTCGGCTGGGCCCAAAAATCCATTGACGAGGTATTTAATTCTTACTATAAAACCTTTTCAATTAATTATCATACATAAAGTATTTTCTTATTAACTATATTGTTTGCGAAAACAATGATTACGATTATTGTTTTATTTTATTCATAAATAAAAACTATGTACAATTCTTTCTTAAAATAAGTAAATTGTTCATTCACAAAGAGAAACAAAAAGGTTGTCCTCTGCTTGATGCAAATAAACATACACATATATCGAAATTATATATCTGTATATATATTATTCATATTTATATTGAATCAACAACTCTGCTACTCTCGAGCAAAACAAAACTTTTCAATTAAATTGTTCATTTTAAATAAATGTTAAAATTATTCATGATAATTAAGAACTAGCACGTTAAATTTAACAAAAAGTAATCTCTCTGGTTCATTTCCCGAGGGAATGATGTCTTTTTTCATCAAGTAATCAAACAAATCCATTTAAGATTTTTGAAACAGATTTTTTCCGTTTCCTTTTATTTAATAAGTAAATTTTTTAGACAAAAACAAATAATTACCTTTTTCATTCTTATTAAAATAGTTTGATTTGAAATTTAAAAAATGAAAACTTATAATATTTTTAAAAATATAGGCACTCTATATTACCTACTATTAATTTGTGTAATTTTCAAACATTTTAATTATATATTTCTAAATTCCATTTTAGGTGTATAAGGAAATAGAAAATTGTTGTAATGCTCTTAGTCAACGCCTTGGAAATAAGGATTATTTTTTCGGATCTAAGTAAGTTTCTTTTATTTTTTTTGAGAAGATAGTTTGTTAATTTTTCTAGAAATTAAATTTTATTATTAAACGTAATAATAATAAATTTTATGATATTAAAAAACTTGATAAATTTAAAAGGCTCTAGAAATATTTATAATCATTTTTTTTTAATCTTTAGACCTACTGAACTGGATGCCTTAGTATTTGGACATGTCTTTTCCATAATCCAATCTAAAGCCCGGATATTAAGTTTGGCTAATATTTTAAATAAATTCCCAAAATTATTAAATCATAAAAATATGGTTTATTCAAAATTTGGACCCCCTCCTGAATGGCGTCCTACTGTACCTGATTTATATTCAAATTTCTCCTCAAATAAAATTAAAGATAAGATTTCTTTACATGCTTTTGCCCAAGGGGAAAATACTAATTTGTTATCAGATGTCTATACAATTAAATCTGCCCAAAATATTCAAAAAAGACAAAACAAAATTTGTTTGGGAGAATTGAATTACTGCAAAGAGAAAAATAATCATGAAATTCTTTTACAAACACGAGAAAAAGTAGAAGATGAATTCAAACATACCAATGCCTATCGAAACTATTTTAGAAAAGAAAATCATTTCACCAAGTAATTCGAAAAATTATTTAAATTTTAGTGAAGAGCGTAAAGTTCATGATAAAGATGATAAAACAATTTCACCATTTAATAATTCAGAAGAATTTAAATTAGTCCCTACATTATCAAATTCACATGTTATAGACATGTCTCCCGAAAATACTTTTAACAATCTTCCAGATAATTTTGAAAAGAAATTAACAATATTCTTGATCAAGTATTTATCAAAAGCAAAATATTAAAAGAAAATGATCACACATATGAATTAGATTCACATAATTCATTATTGAAAGATAATGAAGAATTAAAGACTATGAAAGATATTAATTTTAAAAATACAGAACTTAAAAAAACTTCTAGCTTCGAAAAATTACTTAATGTTAAATCTAAACAAAATATAAAACAACGTAAAGTACAATTTCATCAACCCCTTCTCGTACTTAAAAAACCTATTTTAAAGAATTCAGTTGTTAAACCCAATGTAATCAAACCTAAATCACTTAGTATAAATAAAATATCTTACTCGAAAAATAATATTAAAACAAACCAAGGTACAAAAATTCCAAATAAATTAAAATTACCAGATGAAAAACGAAAACCCACTAGTTCAAAAACAATTTCAAGAAATTTAAAAAGATCCAACTCTTCAAAAGAAAGAAAAATTGATCAAGATAAGAACTCAAAAAATCTAAAAATAGAAAACATTCAGCAAGAAATATAAGCAATTATATCTACTAGAAACAAAATTTTTTTATTTATTATCTTAAAAAATTATAATAAATTTTTTTAAAGCGTTATTTTTTTTGACTATTTATATAAAATTATTTATTATGCTAAAATATGCCTGAAAATACTAAAATAAAGTAAATAGTTCTGAAAAGGATTTGATATATTTTTCATATTTATATACTATATTTGAATATATTCATACGCCTTCCAATCTATTACTTTAAAGTCTTACACAGCTACGAAAATGAATAAAGAAGAGATTGAAGTTTAAATCTATGAAATTTCAAATTCATAATACTATAGATATTAGGTATTAGCTTGAGTTCGGGGATCAGTAGCTAAGAGGATATAGGAGTCTCGCTATTGTAAAAGTCATTGCACTGAACATGCGAAAATGCCGGGTTTGAACACAGGCTGATCCTTTTGTCTACAATAAAAAATATTTTCTTTGTTCTCTAGATATAATTAAATACAACCATAAATATACATAATTTTATTAGTATTTCTAAAAATATGGAATATTTATAATTTTTTAGTTACTTTATAAAACCTTTCCAAAAACAATTTTAAGTAGAATAAATATTTGGTCAATATTATAATATATTTTCGGCCCGTATTTTCTGATATAAATCGTCAATATAAATACTAAAGTATCTGCAATAAATAGCATTTTGGTCAGAATGATTTTTTTTTTTAATGCAATCGAATGCAAGAAGCACCAGTAAAGATGCAGCCCCTATGAATTTTGAAAGATAGTATCTATAGAAAAGGGAAAGGGCAGAGACATTTCTTCGATGAGCTAGCGAGTCGAGGGAGTCGGTGAGGGTAGAATCGAAAATTAGCCTGACAGCTCGTTTCTGAATTGCATTCAGGGTAGCAAGAGAATATTTAGAGGCTCCTCCATAGATGAGAGCCGTATTAGAGACAGGGGCGGATTTGGGCTTTGTAGATGGTGAGAAGATGTAGGGGCGTGAAAAATCGCTTGGACCTGAATAAGTGGCCAATCTTCCTTGCTGCAGATTTCGCCACAGAGGAGATGTGTTCATTCCAAGACAGGTCAGATGCGACAGAGACGCCCAACATGGAGAGGCTGTCACTCATTTTCAGGGTATTCGAATCGAAGTTGATATCAGGGAAATTTTTGTTTTCCCATCTAGAAATTAGACAACATTGATTCTTGTTTGCATTAAAGTTAACTAAATTTTGAGAGCCCCATTTATTCAGTTTGTCTAGGTCGAGAGTGATTGAGGAGGCAACATTGTTTCGATTATTCGGGAGTGAGGGCTTGCCGTGCAGAGTGCTATCGTCGGCGTAACAATGAGTGGGGTTTGACGTTTGATCGATAAGTTCGTTTATGTATATTAGGAAGAGCGTTGGGGAGATTACCGAGCCTTGGGGAACACCAGCATTTGTAGAGTAAGATTCAGATGACATTCCATCCACCACAACTTTTATACTACGGTTTGCCAGGAAGCTTTCTATCCATTTGCGAAGTGTTGGTGAGAATCTAAAGGCTGTCAGGCTGGCAAGAAGATTGTTGTGCTAAACTTGGTCGAAAGCTTTTGAGATATCCATTTAAACCATAGGTGTCAAACTCAAAGCGTGACTGTTTAAGAGGGCCGCAAAGAAACTTTTAGGGTTCGTAGAAATCTAGTTATGTTTTTAAATTTAATAGAATTAATAATAATAACAATAAAAAATAAAAACATGTAACGTATTAAATTTTAATATATTATCAAAGTATAAAGAACAAATAAGGCATAATTATAAAATATAAACAAACAATACAATACTACTTCAATACTAATTTACTGTTTCTTGCTTGATATTTGATTTCTTTTCTGTACCACAAGTTTTTCTATTTCTGGAGAAATACTATTTGGCGTTATAATTTTTAACACCGACCTGAAGTGATTGTGGTTAATTCGTGATCTGAGTGGAGACCTATTGCCATTCATAAACGTAAATAACTGCTCGCCCTGTATCTACTTCCAAACATGGAGATAATCTCATGTGCTAAGTTTCTAGTATTTTCAAATTTTACCGGTAAATATCCTTAAATTTCGGGCACGCCAACTTCCTGATTTTTAACCGACTTCAAAAAAGGAGGAGGATTGAATTTTTTTTTTTTTTTTTTTTTTTTTTTTTTTTTGTGCCTATGTTACCTCATATCTCCGCCAATTGTCAACCGATTTTGAAAATTTTTTTTGCATTGGGTCCAGTCTAGCTTCCGATTGGTCCCATTTTTTTTCGATTTTTTTTCATAGGTATTAGACCTTTTTATTAGGTTTGTTTAGGTTTGTTTAGACCTAACCTCTTTGTTTATGAACCGATTTCGATGGTTCTTTTTTTATCCGAAAGGGGGTGTCTTAGGGATGGTGTCATATTAATTTGGTCAAGTTCTGGTGATATAATCACTATTAATAACATCACTAAAAGAGAAAAATAAAAATTTTAAGAAAAAATAAAAACCGACTTCAAAAAATTAAGTGCAACAAATATAAAAATACACTAAAAGGTATAAAATAATTATTATCTTATTTAGTTACAACTAAACGACGAAATATTAACACGAAATTACTTTTTGAAGTTGGTGCTAAACATATACCTTTTATGAATCGCACTCGACGGATCTTACTTAGTACGTTTGGCGGGTACGCTCGCTTATAGGTATAGTTTGTTTGGCACCGACTTTAAAAAGTAATTTCATGTTAATATTTCGTCGTTTAGTTGTAACTAAATAAGATAATAATTATTTTATACCTTTTAGTGTATTTTTATATTTGTTGCACTTAATTTTTTGAAGTCGGTTTTTATTTTTTTCTTAAAAATTTTTATTTCTTTTCAATCCGAATCGCACTGAATCTCTTACTTCCATTTACATATCATTAGGTACTAATTCTATATCTATTGAAAAATAGATGAAAATAATGTCAATTTGTTGACCAAGCATTTGAAGTCTTCAAATCTTGCTTTAAATTCACTTCTGAGATTCGCAATCCTTTCAGCGTATTTCTGATAAGATCCAAGTGCTACTTGAACTTGATTTGTACATGTGACAGTGGGGCCGCAAAAATTGACGATGCGGGCAGTGAGTTTGACACCTATGATTTAAACTGTAAAGGAAATTATAGGCAATTAATTAGTATTTGCCATTATAGTAGTGTCATCGCAAATACATATTCTTGCAAAAATTTCATGCAAATCTGCTATGTATATATCCAAGTCAAAATTCGATTACAAGAGTCTTCTTCTAAGGAAGATACATATCTATCTCCGATAAATACACATAAACAAATGGGCATTTAGAAGAAGTAAAATAAATAAAAGCATGTAATATTTAAACAAACTGCAACAAATACGAAAACAATACAAAAATTGAACGACAGAAGCCTTTGGCTATGCACACACAGTAGATTTTCAGTCGAGCGATAGTTTAGTTGATGGACATAAATATATTAAGTTTAATGTAGGTGCATACACAACACAACTGCAGATCAACTCGTTTATTTAATCAAAATCGATCGATGAGCACTTATGATAAAAAAATCGAGCTTAGTTAATTAGAGTTGGTTATAAATTGATAATTCATTACGATTTCAAACCAACCCAACTAAATTGTTGGGTCGACTGAAAATCGACTGTGTGTGCCTAGCCTTTACTGACAGCTGTGGTTATTAAGTGCTTCTAGGTGTCATACTCGATTCAGAAGGCTGACGATTACTAAGGAGAGTATTCTCTCTATAGTAATTTTCCTGAGAAAATTGTTCACATTCCCTTCCCTGGAATTATTACGTACTAGTATTTTTTATTAAATACTGACCTTTTATTTAAAATAATGGCCCATTAAATAGCAGACAAACATTAATACAAATAAGAAAATTGATTTTCATATAAATTGGGTTGGTGCATAATTATTGCGTCTTTTTTTCTCTTTAAAAATTTTGTTTAATTTTTTTCATAAAAATAATCTCTTTTCAGTTAATAGAAATGGGTATCGAAAATCATATCCATATTCGCCATATTATAATCTACCACTTCGGAATGCAGCACAATTATTTAGTGATTTCAACGAACTTTTTCACGAAGGAACAATCAGCAAAAGCCAAGTTGAAAGATGGTTCAAAAAGCTCAAATCGGGCGATACAAACCTCGTAGATGAAGAAGCTAGAGGTTGACCATCAAATTTCGACAACCAAGTACTTTTGGCAGCCGTGGAAGAGGACGAAAGCTTGGCAACCAGAATGTTGAACGAAGACTTCAATGTTGACCATTCGACCACCGTTCGTCGACTCAAAAAGCTCGGGAGAGTATGGAAATTGGCTGGTGGGGTCCCCCACGAACTCTCGGCCGAATTTTCACTGATTTGCTGCCGCGAAACGAGCAAACTCCGATCTTGAAAAATTTCGTCACTGGGGATGAATCGTGGCTTCTCTTCAAAAACGTTAAAAGAAAGAAGGTTTGGGTTTCTACAGGTGTTTCACCCAAAGGAATACCGAAAAGTCTCCATCTCAGGACCGGTTGTATGTCGCAAAGTAAATGCTTTTTACCACTAACAAAGGGTAGATGGTAAATGGAGGGACTGATGTCATCTGATTGGCCATCCTAGTCTCTCCATTTACCATCTACCCTTTGTTAGTGGTAAAAAGCATTTACTTTGCGACATTACAACCTGGCCCCAAGAAGGCAATGTGGTGTGCGCCATCTTTCAACTTGGCTTTTACAGATTGTTCCTTCGCCAAAAAGTTCGTTGATATCGCGAAATGACTGTTGCATTCCAACCTTTCTGTAAGTTAAGCAAAATGGACGTAGATGGATATGGTTTTCGATAAGCATTTTCATTAACTGAAAAGAGAAAATTATTTTTATGAAAAAATTAAACAAATCTTCAATTTCTAAAAAGAGAAAAAAGACACAATAATTACTACACCAACCCAATAAAACAAATTGATAATTATGAAATTTTTATTAACTATTTAATTATTGATAATATTCAGCAAATATATCTAAAACTAAGCTTTCTAAATAAATATAGTATAAAATTTATTATTTATTATAAATGTTTTCTATTTTAAATTCAATTTTTACTTTTAAACAATTCTAATCATTAAATGTTTATTTTTTTAGACCAACGGAATTAGATGCACTAGTTTTTGGCCATGTCTACACTATACTGGCAACACCTTTACCTAATAATAGATTCGCATCTACCATAAGAAATTATCCAAATTTAATATTGCTTTGCCAGCGTATTGAGTCTAAGTATTTTGATCAGAGGCCCCATTAGATTTAATAAAATAATATTTAATAGTCATAGTTATTCTTAGTTTAGCTGATCGCATATTGTTATAGATAAATAATTACCTACTATTTTGTTATGTAATATTTTAATTGTTAAAAAATAGATTCACGAATTTTTAATTCAAAATAAAATAATACTTATGTATAAGTCGTCTTTAATATTTTACTTTTATTTTTTTTCAAATTTTATTTACTCAAAAGTTATTTGTTTTATTTTTATTAAATTTTTTAACATATTAATTATATGGAAGGCTTTGGAATGAGCTTCCAGCCAAATATCATGCACGACCCGGCCCGAGGCAAGTTTTAGGATGAAGCGAGACCCAATTATGGCCCCCCCCCTCTTACTATCTATATAATCTATAATATCGAAAAGCGAAACAAATATGTCTTTTAATCTTTCTCTACTATTTTCGCCTTCTAAATTTTTTTTTTTAATAAAATCTTGTCAAGTTTTTTAACTTTTAATAATTTAAGTGTTGTACAACACTAGGTGGGACCCAAGATCCTATGTTTGTAGACAATGTAAATAAATAAATATTATTCTGTTTCGCTTTAGAACTTGCCATTCTAAAGAAATTGATTGATAAGGAATATTTTGTATAAATCAAAGTATGCTAAATAAATTAAAATGTTATTTTATTTATTTTCATATTTGTTTTTTATTTTTTAAGTATTAATAAGCCTTTCATTCATTCAGGTAAAACTCTTTACAAAAGCCTAAACAAAAGAAGACGAGTAACCCTAGATATTGCTCTATTTACATTCTAATCTCCCAAGAGGAAACATGAGAAAAAAACATATATATTTTTCAAAAATTTTCAATGTATAAATCTTAATTTGAATGTAACTAAATACTGAAATATTTGTGATAGACTGATGATGAAGGCAATGCCTTCGAAACTATAGTCTCTAGAAATAATTAAAAATTATTTTATTTAAAAACAGAAGACTCCATCTCTCATTTTATTTTTTAACCTAAAATAAAAACAATTCTGTTACCATCGACAGTGAAATCTTTTATTCAACTAATATTAATAATCTATTTTAATTCATACAAAAATTATACCGGGTGAGTTTTTTTATCTTGAGACAGTCTTATAATTCAAAAACAGTGCATTATATGGAAAAAGTTTCAAATAAAAGTTTATTTATATCAGGGGGGGGGGTAACTACGCTATTGTTTGTCTACCTAGGACAAGCTTTCATGAATATTTCAAGGTCAAGTTCTGTTTTTTAAACGGAAACCTATATTTTTCTTTACATTTCCTAAATCTAGAAAAAAACTGAACAACTTTCATAAGAACTATTTTTTTATACATCAAATAAAAAAAATATTAAATCAATTAGATCTCAAAAAAAATCCAAATGTTAATTATTCTTAACAATTATTCAACTTAATTATCAAATAATAATGATCAAATATTTAATTATTAAATAAATAATTTAATAATTTTCCGACAATGTTCTTTGACATTCCAGAGTGTATGGCAAAACTTCTGGATGAAACATCTTTCTTCAACAAACAAAATTCTCCATTTTTATTATGTTAAGGGAGAATGGTCAGAAGGTTTTTGCGTGAAACATTTTAAATAAAAGAAAGTTTTTGAAAAATTTGCCAGAAAAAACTTTTGAAAATATAAAGGACTAGGTATGTTTCCACATAAATATGAATTTGCTAGAAAACTTTCTTGGAAATATAAAAAGTACTAGTGGTATGCTTCACATATTAAAATGAAAACATTCATCCGAAACCTACTTACCTAGTCTTATAAAAGTAGAAAAAAGTTTTTGAGAATTTGTTAGAAAACTTTTTAAAAATATAAAATTACTAGGCATGTATGCACATTATAAGATGAATTTGTTAGAAAAATTTTTTTAAAAAATATATATATATATATAGTAGATATGTTTATTTGTTAAAGGAGGTGTTGCGGAAAATTTTCCGCAACACCTCTAACAAGAATACCATCTCTACTATTAATTAATACGGAAACACTGGCAACGGAGCACGAAGGCCATCATCGAGCCCCAAAACACTTTGACAGTTATATATATATATTTTAAAAAAATTCTTCTTATATATATATATTTAAAAATTTTTCCAACAAATTCACATTTATGTGAAACACGCCTATGTGATTTATAGTATTTAAAAAGTTTTCTAACAAAAAAAAATTTCAAAACTTTTTACTTTATTTTTATTATGGTAGGTAATAACAATATAACTATCTACTGAATTGACACGAGAAATAAACTTTTAAGCTCAAGAATTTTAAATAGACTCTATTAAGTAGAAAATAATCTCTCAAATCTGTGTATAATGAAGTTTTAAGATCATTATAAACACTTATTTTCATTGTTGTGACTTTTAAAATAAATAATTATTTATTTAATAATTAAATAGTAGATTTTTTTGAGATCTAATTGATGTAATATTTTGTTTATTTGATGTCGAATAAAAAATGGTTCTTATGCAAGTTGTTCAGTTTTTTTGCAGATTTAGGCTATCTACAGAAATATATAGGTTTCCATTTAAAAAACAGAACTTGACCTTGATAATACCCTTGAAAGCTTGTTCTAGTTAGACAAACAATAGTGTGGTTTAGTTTCCCCCCTGATATAAATAAACTTTTATTTGAAACTTTTTTTCATATAATGCACTGTTTTTGAGTTATAAGACTGTCTCAAGATAAAAAAACTCACCCGGTATATATGTCGTGGCCACATCCTAGAATTGACCATTTCATGAAATGCTCGAGAATTTCATGAAATGTTCACATTTCATGATGTGGCCAACTTAATTTGACCAGATCATTAAATCGTGAACATTTCTTGATTTTGTAATCCACGATTGGCCGTATCATAAAATAGGTGTCCATAAAATATTTAATAAAAATCCAGAATATGTTACAAACTTGTTTATTGTTCTTTAAGTCAGACAAACATTTAACTAGGACTTTAGTAAATATTAAAAGAATCTTAAAATACAACATACCAAATCTAAAATGCCACAATGTAGAAAAAAATATTATTTTAATTTAAGTTACCTATTCATTTATATAGGTTCCTAATATTATCCTTACAAAATTAAACATCAAACACGTCAAGTTACATAATTATTTTTAGAAAACAAACAAATATTTAGGGCAAAAGCAATACTGAGGGCAGTGTTGCCAACGATTTGATTTATAAAACCGCTAGATCGGTCTTCCAAAATAGCCAGAAACCGCTAGATTTCCGATCCAAGCGCCATCTAGACTCAAAAAGTGAATAATTGCTCTCACAAGAAATGCAGTGAGAATATTTTTTTATGTGATTTAAATTTACTTATCACCACCCTCATTTTGGGTGGTTAGTTTTTGCATTTTTAGATTACTGTGTGCCCACTGATTATGTATATAAAATATGGTTGAGTTTGCTCAAATGGCCTTCTGTGGGACAACGGATTATATAATGTACTAGCTGCAAGGCCCGCCTTCGAAGGCCCTCTTGCATAGACAGGGGCACGCCCCTTGACTCCCCCCCCGCACAATGCCCAACCCCCGCCCCCACACCACCATCCCAACACTCCATTCCACACCCTAACCCACTAACACCCCACCCCCAAAACCCTCCAGCACCCCCGCCCCCGCACCATGCACCCGTTCCAAACCCCCGCCCCCACACCACCACCCGCACCCCACCCACCCCGGACTCTACCCCGTGCCCTCCAACCCTGAGCACCACACCCCCGCCTAGCCTCCTGGGCCCCATATACACATATACAGGACCTACTTTTTAACGCCGGTTCCGAACGGCTAATTTGGAGAGGTGACTAGGCAATTATACTCTTGGTAGGTTGCCATTACTTTCCAAGAGGAGGCGACTGCAAATATCTATCTGCCGAGACTCGGTCTCGAACCAGCGATCTCGTCGAGTCAGCGATCCGACACTCTAGCCACTGACCCACAGTCACCTCGTCAGACATCTAAGCTGGAGTAATCACATCAATATGATTATACAAAGGGTCAATAAATATGGTTTTCTGATCCGCACTCTTCGACATACGGTTCCTCTGAGGGTTCTCTTAAATATTTATTAAGCCTATGTTGAAACCAGTTTGAGATATGGTATAGTAATTTGGGGAGGGTCTACACTTGCTAGATTGTTTACTGCACAAAAAAGGTGTGTTAGAGCTATTGAAGGGGCGGGACCGAGAACTCACAGCAAAAGTATCTTCCAAGAATTGAACATTTTAACTGTATATGACGTCTGCGTTATGGAAAGTGTTTTATTTAAAAAAAACACACCCAGAACTTTTTCATAAAAATATCTTTAGTCACGAATATAACACTAGATGCAGGAATGATCTGAGGATAAATGCCAGTTGATTGTCTTTGACATTAAAAAGCCCAGTTAATAACGTCATAAAAATTTACAATAAGGTACCTTTAGAAATTAAGAGTTTGCCAACGCTCTTTCTTTTGAAGACAAAACTAAAATGCTTCTTGCTAACTCTAAATCTCTATAGACTGGACGAGTTGTAGGCATAATTTATAATTTGTGAATTAAGATATATTTTTGTATTTGTGTGTTGTTCTTTTGTTTTCTTTTTTATGTTAAAGAAAAGAAAAAAAAATGTTAATTTTAACTATTAATCTTTATAAACTTTTAAGATATATTTGTATATTTGTGTGCTTTTGATCTTTGTTCTTTGTTGTACTTCTAATGCATGAGAATCACAATTTTGTAATTCTAAAAAACTTTTTGTATACTGTATTTGTATTGACAGTCTATTCAAAAATAAATAAATATTCCTATCTATAATACCAAAGAAGTACACACCTACCCGGTAGGTACCCAGATATTAATATTTTATTCACGATCTCAAATTAATTTAAAAAATGCAACGTGTAATCTTGGAATGGAATATCATATGTGAAATCTATAGATTTTTTCTCATAATAATTTGTTCGAATTTTTATCCCAACAACCATTTAATTTAGAAAAAAATATGCACTTAAGCAATTGTATTTATCTACTCTTATTAAACGAGCAAAAATTGTATATTTATTTATTTGTTTATATATTTGTATCTTGGTTATATTTTGAAAACGACTCTACCGATTTTGATGAAATTCACGGGTTAGGGGGTTTTTTGGGTGACAATTCGATCTGTCACGGTCTCATCTTCGACAAAATTGTTTTTGATGGGTTTATTCGTAATCAAATTAATTATTCTCAGTTAGACAAATCCCATTCTTAGGGTTTTAAAAAAGGTTTCCCTTTTCCTTTTATACCCAGGCGGACAATGGGTTGTTTGTTTCATTGTTCTAAAAGGCCTTGAAGAAGTATTTGTGATTGTGGATTTTAACATATTTTGTTCTCCCTAAACGTTAGAAATATTAATAAACGTTTTATAATTGTATTTATAAAGAACTTTATTTATTTAATAGAATAAAAAATAATCAAGAATTTATTTAAAAATATATTTCGCATAAGCAGGTCTCAATTTTCTGAAAAAACAACACATTTTGATAGGTTTTATTTATTAATTGGATGAATAAAAATGAATCATATGGTTGAATCAAAACAGGTTCAGAAGGTGGGGCGCAGTGGTGGGAAATCCGGGGGTAGGGAGAGGTTTCGGGGTGGGGTCGAGCGGGGTGGAGGTGGGGGAAATTACATTGGGCGACTATTATATAATTT